>BOPN01002669.1:182500-185000 GCA_017312705.2 Penaeus japonicus | reverse complement strand
GTCATAGACACTTTAGGAAAAAAAAAGTGAACGTACTTTTCCGAAAATAAATCATTCACACGATCAATACAAAGTACATACTTACATAACAATAGAAAAGAGTGATAGAGTGATAAATAAACTTACGCGAAATATTCCCTTTACATAATCATACAACAAGGATTATTAAGTACACTGTGTACTACACTCTGCTATTATTAGAAGTCTTATTAAGTACATTGTGTACTATTATCGGAAGTCCAAGATAACAAGGCTCGGGGTTCATGCTGGTGCCTGAGACCTGTGTTGCAGTGCAGGGCTTAAACATGTCCGCAACATGTAAAGGGTCGTACGGGATGAGTCATGAACTAGGGGGGCTGGAAGGGGGAGTGGGAGAGGAGTGAGGGAGTGAGAGGAGGGGGGAGGGGGAGACAGAGGGATGAGTAGAGAAGAGAGAGAGACAGAATAGTGAGAGGAGAGGGGAGGGAGAGACAGAGGGGTGAGGGGAGAGGAGAGAGAGAGACAGAATAGTGAGAGGAGAGGGGAGGGAGAGACAGAGGGGTGAGTAGAGAGGAGAGAGAGACAGAATAGTGAGAGGAGAGGGGAGGGAGAGACAGAGGGGTGAGGGGAGAGGAGAGAGAGAGACAGAATAGTGAGAGGAGAGGGGAGGGAGAGACAGAGGGGTGAGTAGAGAGGAGAGAGAGACAGAATAGTGAGAGGAGAGGGGAGGGAGAGACAGAGGGGTGAGGGGAGAGGAGAGAGAGAGACAGAATAGTGAGAGGAGAGGGGAGGGAGAGACAGAGGGGTGAGTAGAGAGGAGAGAGAGACAGAATAGTGAGAGGAGAGGGGAGGGAGAGACAGAGGGGTGAGGGGAGAGGAGAGAGAGAGACAGAATAGTGAGAGGAGAGGGGAGGGGGAGACAGAGGGATGAGTAGAGAAGAGAGAGAGACAGAATAGACGGAGGGAGTAAAGTTGGGGGGCAGGGGGTGGGGGGAGAGGGAGGGAAAGGTGAGGGAGTGGGGTGAGCGGGGAGTCATGCGACGTTAGAGTACAGGGGGTAAGAATGGGGACAGGAGTGTGGGGAGAGAGTCATACACCAAAGGGGTAGTGCGTAGGAGCAGGGTGGGTAGGTAAGGGTGAGCAAAGAAGGGAGGGGAGAGGAGGGGAAGCAGGGGAGGGAAGAGGGGGGGGAGAAGGGGAGGGAAGAGGAGGGGAAATAGGGGAGGGAAGAGAAGGGGAAAGAACGGGAAGGAAGAGGAGGGGAAAGAAAGGGGAGGGAAGAGGAGGGGAAAGAAAGGGGAGGGAAGAGGAGGGGAAGGAAGGGGAGGGAAGATGATAAGAAGAAGGGGAAGGAAGAGGACGAGAAGAAGGGGAAGAAAGAGGACGAGAAGAAGGGGAGGGAAGAGGGGAGGAGGGGAGAAGGGAGGTAGGTAGCAGTCGGCAAAGTACACGCACACTTACTCACGCACGCACACACACACACACACATAGACGTGTATGACTGATAGAAGTAGTTATTATCCTGCCTATACCTCTCTTCTTTAATAATGCACTCGTGTGTCGTGTAAATAAATAACCAGCTTTTTGGGTTACATATTTTTTTTGTGTCTTTTCGTATGACAAGGCAGCGGAAATGCAAAGATATAAATGAAGGAAAAGGAGAGTAATCAAAATTCACTTAGCAAACCAACTCTTTAACAGGGTCGCCGTATTCTCATGACAAAGCGACCTGTCCTTCTACACGAAAAAGAATCATTAAGTTATAAAGTTAATTATATATTCCCCCCCCCCCCACACACACCACAAAAAAGGGGGGAAATACAAACACCAATTAAGAAAGAAGAAAACGAAATGTTACACATGAAAAACGAAAAAAAAAATGAATCGGGAATTTTAAATGAACTAGAATTTAGAATGCCTTTGACTTTTAATAGAATTATAACGGTTTAGAATTTGAATTTAACTAGAACTTAGATAACCTAGAGTTTGGAATCACAGATTTAGAACAATCTAGACTTTAGCATGACATAACTAAATCGAATATTTTAAATATTCTTTGAATTTAAATAACCTAGAAATTAGAATGACTTGGAATTTAAGTAACCTAGAATCTAGAATGACTTTGAATCTAGAATGACACAGAATTTAGAATAACCTAGAATTTCGCAAACACTTTGATTTTCTTTCCAGCTGAACGGACGAACAAGTCAATCAATCTGTGCATGACGGTGCTTGGGAATGAAGACACGCACATGACTACATTTACTCATGCATGAAGGGCCGCGAGTACAAGCAAGCAAGCAATTCACCAGGGAAAGTGGATTGTCGTAGATTATATCACACCTTTGAGGACTCCCACCCACTCCCACTCCCACTCCCACTCCCACTCCCACTCCCACTCCCACTCCCACTCCCACTCCCACTCCCACTCCCTCTCCCTCTCCCTCTCCCTCTCCCTCTCCCTCTCCCTCTCCGAAATCACTTACTCTTGGTGAGAGCTGGGCCTTTTTACCATACTGGA
>BOPN01002669.1:140000-142500 GCA_017312705.2 Penaeus japonicus | reverse complement strand
AGGGAGAGGGAGATGGGGAGGGAGAAGGAGAGGGAGAGGGAGAGGTAAAGGTAGAGGTAAAGGGAGAAGGAAATGGAGAGGGAAAGGGAGAGGAAAAGAGAGAAGGAGAGAGAGAGAGAGAAGGAGAGAGAGAGAGAGAGAGAGAGAGAGAGAGAGAGAGAGAGAGAGAGAGAGAGAGAGAGAGAGAGAGAGAGAGAGAGAGAGAGAGAGAGAGAGAGAGAGAGAGAGAGAGAGAGAGAGAAAGGCAGACAGCCAGACAGAGAGCGAAAGAGATAGCTAAGCCAGATAGATAGAGAGAGAGATAGGAAGTTTGCCAACTTCCTATGTTAAGGTCATGTGTATGTACTTGTTTTTGTATTATCGCCATAGTGGATAACAAAGTTCTCCTGTACTATAACATATAGTTGTCTGTGTACGGATTTAACCCTATGTCTCATTGCCACTGTTTGGTGCATGTGTACGTTTGGCTATGCGTGCAAGCATAGGTCTGTATTCGACCTTCTATGTACATTTATATGTGTATATGTACTTGTGTACACACACACACACACACACACACACACACACACACACACACACACACACACACATATATAATATATATATATATATATATATATATATATATATATATATATATATATATATATATATATATATATATATATATATATATATATATATATATATATATATATATATATATATATACATATATATATATATATATATATATATATATATATATATATATATATATATATATATATATATGTATATATATATATATATATATATATATATATATATATATATATATATATATATATATATATATATATATATATATATATATACATACACACACACACACGCACACACACACACACACACACACACACACACACACACACACACACACACACACACACACACACACATATATATATATATATATATATATATATATATATATATATATATATATATATATATATATATACATATATACATATATACATATACACACGTGTGTGTGTGTGCGTATTAGCTCTTATATACATGTACGTGTAAATGTGTACGTCTAAATAAAAAAATTGTTTACATAAACGTGTCTATTCTACAATTATGTATCTGCTTACAAGTACTTCTTAATATGCACTTACATATATGAGTTTATATATATGAACATAACACAAACATCCATTTACTTGTGCAATTACGTTTGAAAATATCTGAAGCTGCATTAAATCCCTCGTGTCATAAGAACTCGTAAGGTTTTCAGTTAATTCACAATAAAAATTCCCAATTTGAAAAGAGGTTATTCTAAGCAGTCCCTTAGGGAATACGACAGCACAATTATCATAAAACAATGCATTATTGAATACCATTGCCAGGAAGGCGGGGTTAAAGGAGAGAAGAAAACTGAGTACGAGAATAAAGAAGGGAAGAAGGAAAGAAGAAAGAAAAGATCGAAGAAATAAGTACGAGAAGAGAATAGAGATGGAGAAGGAAAAATAAATGATATTGAAGTATGATAAAAAAGGGAAAGAAAGACAGTATAGTAAGTACGAGAATAGAATAGAGATGGAGAAGAAAAATAAATGATATTGAAGTATGATAAAAAAAGGGAAAGAAAGAAAGTATAGTAAGTACGAGAATAGAATAGAGATGGAGAAGAAAAATAAATGATATTGAAGTATGATAAAAAAGGGAAAGAAAGACAGTATAGTAAGTACGAGAATAGAATAGAGATGGAGAAGGAAAAATAAATGATATTGAAGTATGATAAAAAAGGGAAAGAAAGACAGTATAGTAAGTACGAGAATAGAATAGAGATGGAGAAGAAAAATAAATGATATTGAAGTATGATAAAAAAAGGGAAAGAAAGAAAGTATAGTAAGTACGAGAATAGAATAGAGATGGAGAAGAAAAATAAATGATATTGAAGTATGATAAAAAAGGGAAAGAAAGACAGTATAGTAAGTACGAGAATAGAATAGAGATGGAGAAGGAAAAATAAATGATATTGAAGTATGATAAAAAAGGGAAAGAAAGACAGTATAGTAAGTACGAGAATAGAATAGAGATGGAGAAGGAAAAATAAATGATATTGAAGTATGATAAAAAAAGGGAAAGAAAGAAAGTATAGTAAGTACGAGAATAGAATAGAGATGGAGAAGAAAAATAAATGATATTGAAGTATAATAAAAAAGGGAAAGAAAGACAGTATAGTAAGTACGAGAATAGAATAGAGATGGAGAAGAAAAATAAATGATATTGAAGTATAAGATAAAAAAGGGAAAGAAAGACAGTATAGTAAGTGTTTGCGTTGTACGACGATGATGATGAGTCACGCCGCTGTTTATACGGGGTTACAATTTCACCGTCTTCGAGAAAAAAAAGAAAAAAAGAAGAAAGAAAGAAAAAAAAGGATGTCTGCTTGTTTATGTAAGACCTGTGAATCATCACACTGCCATCGCTATCTTTGCTTTGCTAA
>BOPN01002669.1:122500-125000 GCA_017312705.2 Penaeus japonicus | reverse complement strand
AGAATAAGGGAAGGAGGAAAGGAGGGAATGAAGAAAGGAACAAGGGAGCGAGCGAGGGATGCGGGATAGATAAAGGAGGGGAGGGAAGTGAAGGGAAAAGGAGAGAGGGGAGGGAGATAGGAAAAGGAGGGAGGGGGGGGAGGGGTAGGGCCGTTGATAGGATCCTTGCCTGAGGGACATGCATACGTAATGAAGATGTTTAAGCGTTCAGAGTGTGTGTGTGTGTGTGTGTATGTGTATGTGTGTGTGTGTTTGTGTGTGTTTGAATGTGTGTGTATGTTTGTTTATGTGTGTCTGTGTGTGTGTGTGTGTGTGTGTGTGTTTGTGTGTGTTTGAATGTGTGTGTATGTTTATTTGTGTGTGTGCTTGAATGTGTGCGTGTTTATGTGTGTGTGTGTGTTTGTTTGTGTGTGTATTTTTGTTTATGTGTTTGTGTATTTGTGTGTTTGTGTGTGTGTGTGTGTCTAGGTGTGTGTGTGTAAGTGTGTAGGTGTGTGTGTATGTATATATGTGTATATATGTGCATATATATATATATATTTATATGATATACGTATGCGAATGTAGACATGAACATCTATTTATCCATCTATCGATATTCATATCCTTTCATCTATCAAATTATAGGTCATTTTAGGTTGGAATGCATCGTTGCCAAATGCTCTGAGAGAGAGAGTGGAGCTGTGGGGGAATAGGGGGGGGGGGGTAGGGGGGCGTGGCGTCGCTTTGGCTCAAGTAAAAGACGAAGAAAAACCGGACGCGGAAAATAAGTACGGATATTAAAGAGAGAGAGAGAGAGAGAGAGGGAGACAGATATATATATATATATATATATATATATATATATATATATATATATATATATATATATATAGAGAGAGAGAGAGAGAGAGAGAGAGAGAGAGAGAGAGAGAGAGAGTGAGTGAGAGAGAGAAAGAGAGAGAGAGAAAGAGAGAGAGAGAGAGAAAGAGATAGAGAGAGATAGAGATAGAGATAGATAGATAGATAGATAGACAGATAGATAGATAGATAGACAGATAGACAGATAAATAGATAGATAGATAGAGAGAGAGAGATAGAGAACGAAAGAAAGAAAGAGAATAACAAAAAAAAAGAAGCCAAAAAAGCAGACAACAAACAAACAAACAAACAAACAGACAGACAACCAGACAAACAGACAACCACATCCACAATAGATAAAGAGAGAGATAAATAAACCCACACATACACAGCAAGGCCGCTCGCTCACTGTGAGCTTTAAATTTTTGAATACATATTAGCTCGACACGGGTCCTCTCATGAATGTGCGTCTGTGTACGTGTAGCAATGGATAGGAATACATGAATATATGAATGTGAATCTTTAAATACTTTCGTATACATACATATATACATACATGCATACAAATATATGCTCGCGCACACTAACTCACTTACATAGACACACACATACACACGCGAACACGAACAAATACACGCGGACACACACACACGCGAACACACACACACACAGACACATACACACACAGACACACACACACACAGACACACACACGTACACACATACAAAGAGATTTACCTATATTCCTATTCATTCAATTTATTCAATTTATGTATCTATCTCTATATCTATCTATCTATCTATCTATCCATCTATCTTTCTCTCTCTCTCTCTCTCTCTCTCTCTCTCTCTCTCTCTCTATATAATATATATATATATATATATATATATATATATATATATATATATATATATATATATATATATATATATATATAAATATATATAGATATATATAAATAAATAAATATATATATATATATATATATATATATATATATATATATATATATATATATATAGATATATATAGAGATAGATAGATAGATATAGATAGATATGGATAGATATAGATAGATATAGATATATAGATATATAGATATATATAGTTATGTATATATTTATTTATATCTACCTAACAAGGAAAAACGAAGAGGAAAAGAAAGACGAGAATAGAGAAGAGGCAAGAGACGAGAGAGGCAAGAGAGGCGGGCGAGGCGAGGAGGAGACAGAGCAGGCACTTCGACCAGGTAAAACACGTCTGGCCTAGTTACTCGTGTAGGAGAGACTGTGAACCGCGTCTTGAGACCCACAAGCCCACCTCTCCACCCACCCCACCCACCCACCTCTCCACCCACCTACTCACCCACCTCTCCTCCTACCTATCTAGCTCTCCACCTACCCACCCACCTCTCCCCCTACCTATCTACCTCTACACCCATCCACCTCTCCACCTACCCACCTACTTATCTACCTCTCCACCCACCCACCCACCTCTCCACCCACCCACCCACCCACCTCTCCTCCTACCTATCTACCTCTCCACCTACCCACCCACCTCTCCCCCTACCTATCCACCTCTACACCCATCCACCTCTCCACCTACCCACCTACTTATCTACCTCTCCACCCACCCACCCACCCACCTCTCCCCCTACCT
>BOPN01002669.1:105000-107500 GCA_017312705.2 Penaeus japonicus | reverse complement strand
GGGGGGAGGGAGAGGGGGAGGGGGGGAGGGGGGAGGGGGGAATGGAGACGGGGAGGGGGAGGAGGAATGGAAACGGGGAGGGGGAGGGGGTTATTTGGGGGAATGAGGGGAGTGGGGTAGGAGGGAAGAAGAGGAGGTTGAAGAGGAGGTGGAGGAGGAGGTGGAAGTGGAGGTGGAAGTGGGGGTTGAGGTGGAGGAGGAAGAGGTGGAGGAGGAAGAGGTGGAGGAGGTGGAGGAGGTGGAGGTGGGGGTGCAGATGGAAGAGGTGGAGGAGGAGGAGGTGGTGGTGGTGGAGGTGGGGGTGCAGATGGAAGAGGTGAAAGAGGAGGAGGTGGGGGAGGAGGAATGGAAATGGGTGATAGTGGATAGGGGGATAGGGGGGATGAGGTGGAGGGGAGGGGGTGAGGCAGGGACGAGGTTAGAGCTAATGAGTGGGGGGGGGGGGGATGAGTAGAAAGGGAGAAGGGAAGAGTATAGACAGGAAAGGGGTTAGACAGAGAGAGGGAGGGGGAAGGGAGGGAGAGGGGAGGGGAGGGGAGGGGAGGGGGGGAGAACTGTGTTGCAGTGCCACGGAAATGTTGCATCATCTGTCGATTGATTATTGTGTGGCTCCCTAGGAACCGATTCGTGTGACGTCATGTTTTGTTTCATTAAAGAGACAGTGATTTCGTTTTCTTGAGGATAAGGAGGAGGAGGAGGAAGAGGAGGAGGAGGAGGAGGAAGTGGAGGTGGAGGAAGGAGGAGGAGGAGGAGGAGGTGGAGGAGGGGGAAGATGAGGAGGAGGAGGAAGTGGAGGAGGAGGAGGAGGAGATAGAGGAGGAGGAGGAGGAGGAGGGAATAGAAGGTGGAGGTGGAAGAGGAGGAGGAGAAAGTGGAGAAGGAGATGGAAAATGATAGGAGAATAGGAAGAGGAGGAGGAGGAGGAGGAGAATGAGAAGGAGGAGGGGGAAGGAGATGTTGAACACACACTTGCACTATTTTTTTCCCTCCCATTTTAATATATTATTATTATCATCATTTTCGTAATAAAGCAGTTTTCAAAATCACCAAAAGACAATTGCTAAAAGTCATAAGTAATTCTAAAACATTGTCTCGAAATTCAATATTTTTTTCTCAAACAAAGAGAGTTATTATGTATTATAAGAATAAATAACAAGAGGTAAATTATGCTGAATTAATGCTGGTGTTTAAACGATGCTTATAATTGCACACACTAATTAGGCCCCCTTTATGCACAAGTCTTGCAGCTTAATTCAAAATTTTAAATCTATTTTTCTCTCTTCATTTGTTCGTCTCTTCCTCTTCCTCTTCCTCTCCTTTTGTTCATTACTCCTTTTTTGTTCATCTTATGCGGTGGTTCTCTCTCTCTCTCTTTCTCTGATTGTTTGTCTGTCTACTTTTTTTCTTTTTTGTTTGTGTCACTGTCTCGTGTTTCTCTCTCTGTCTTTTTCTTTCTCTCTCTCTCTCTCTCTCTCTCTCTCTGCCTTTCTCTCTCTCTCTCTCTCTGTCTCTGTCTGTCTATCTGTCTGTCTGTCTGTCTGTCTGTATGTCTGTCTGTCTGTCTGTCTGTCTGTCTGTCTGTCTGCCTGTCTTTCTCTCTCTCTCTTTCTATCTCTCTCTCTCTCTCTCTCTCTCTCCACCACCATATAAATATATGTATATATATGTACTGCACACACACACACATACATACACACACACACACACACACACACACATACACAAATATATATATATATATATATATATATATATATATATATATATATATATATATATATATATATATATATATATATATACATACACACACACACACAAACACACACACACGAAGACACATATGCAAATGACGTGATCTCTCCTCTTCTCCTCCCGGGGGTGTTCAGACCACAAGTGCGTTCAGATCACACACCAATCGAGAGTTAACGTGTTCATGCACCGTTCAAAAACTCATGCGTCTTTATCAGGGGAGGTTTTAGGTCACAGGTGAAGGGGTGGTGGTGGTGGGGGAGGGGGGGGGAAGGGGAGGGGGGAGGGGGGAAAGGGGAGGGGGGAGGGGGAGGGGGAGAGAATGCCGGTGGTGTGTGTTTGGTGGGGCACGTGAGAGAAAGAGGGGGAGAGTGGGAGAGAGGGGAAGAAGGAGGGAAGGAAGGAGGGAGGGAAGATGGGAGGGAAGGAAGGAGGGAGGGAAGATGGGAGGGAAGGAAGGAGGGAGGGAAGGAGGGTGAGAGAGGTGAGAGAGGGGAAGAAGGAGGGAAGGATGGAGGGAGGGGAGGAGGGAGGGAAGGAGGGTGAGAGAGGTGAGAGAGGGGAAGGAGGGAAGGAAGGAGGGAGGGGAGGAGGGAGGGAAGGAGGGTGAGAGAGGTGAGAGAGGGGAAGAAGGAGGGAGGGATGGAGGGAGGAAAAGAGAGAGAGAGAGAGAAAGAGAGAGAAGGGAGGGAAAGAGAGGGAGAGAGAGAGAGAGAGAGAGAGAGAGAGAAAGAGAGAGAGAAAAGAG
>BOPN01002669.1:100000-102500 GCA_017312705.2 Penaeus japonicus | reverse complement strand
ACCCTCTTTCAAACCCCAACCCCTCCCCCACCCACACCCTCTTTCACACCCCCAACCCTCCCCCCTACCCTCTTTCAACCCCCCAACCCTCCCCCTACCCTCTTTCAAACCGAGGTCACGCAAGAGCAAGATTTTTTTTTTTCTTTCCCCCCCCCCATCTTTATTTTTTCTTCCCCAAGAGGTCGCGACCAAACACTTCTCTCCGTCTGCCCCGTTATATGCCTCTCCCTGTTTATTTTTACCTCCCGTGCTTATCTTCTTCCCCGCTTCTTCCCTCGTTCGCTTGTTCCGGGATTCTGTTTGGAGAGTCTGTTTGGCTGTTGCTTTCTGGCTTTTCTTTCTTTTCTTTCTTTCTTTCTTGATGTTGTTATTGTTCTTCTTATTCTTGTACTTTTTCTTCTTCTTTTTTTCTTCTTGTTCTTCTTTTTCCTTTTTGTTCTTCTTTTTCTTTTTTTCTTCTTGTTTTTCTTTTTCTTGTTTTTGTTCTTGTTCTTTTTCTTCTTCTTTTTTGTTGTTCGATTTTCTTTTTCATCGTCTTCTTCTTCTTTTTCGTCTTTTCTTTCTCTCTCTGCACCTATCTATCTAACTAGCTATCTTTATATAAATCTGTCTATCTATTTATTTGTTTGTGTATACATCGATCTACCTATATATATATTTATCTCTTTCTTTTTATCTCTCTCTATCTATCTCTGTATCAACATCTCTCTCACACACTCTATCTTTTTCTCTATACCCCTTCTCTCTTTCTCTTTCTCTCTCTCTCTCTCTTCTCTATGCCCCCTATCTCTCTCTCTTTTGCTCATTCCCTCCATTTGTACCTTTCCACTTCTCTCTTTGACTCATTAACTCTTTCTTAAATCCTTTTATTATTATTATTATTATTTATGTATGTATGTATATATATATACACACACACACACACACACACACACATATATATATATATATATATATATATATATATATATATATATATATATATATATATATATATATATATATATAAACTTTTTTGGGCATTTCGTAGTGATAATCATAATAAAATTCATAAAAAGGGGAAAAATAATGATATATGAATAATAGAGACAGAAAGAGAGAGAGAGAGAGAGAGAGAGAGAGAGAGAGAGAGAGAGAGAGAGAGAGAGAGAGAGAGAGAGAGAGAGAGAGAGAGAGAGAGAGAGAGACAGAGAGAGAGAGAGAGAGAGACAAAGAAGAGAAAGAGAGAGAGAGAACGAAAGAAAGAAAGAAAGAGAGAGAAAGAAAGAGTGTAATGCACTGGTGTTGATATTATGTGACACAAGACATTGATCATGTATGTCTACTTAATTGAATGCAATATCGATGGCAGTGTGTCTTGACCTGACGTATCCTGCTTCCTGTGTTCGTTTCCGCCTCGGAACACAAGCTTTTCTAGGCAGCTGTGTTTGCTAACGGGAACCCTGAGGCGAAGAAAGTGACTAAAGATTTGTACTTAAGGACATGTAAGGACAGACAGACACACAGATCAGGACAGAGAGGTCAGACAGACAGACTAGAGCGAACCGCTCTGACCTCTGGCCTTCGGCCAGGGTCTAGTGTATTAGAGTCTACAATAAAGACCATGGCACGTGAACGTCTGTCTTTTATCCACCGACCTACAACCAGGGCATCGAGTGGTTATAACAACAGCTCGCAGTGGTGGGTTACAACTAGTGCCAGTAGGTGGTTTACAAACTGGTGGCCAGGCGGTGGATGCCACGATTTTGCTGGTATCGGACTCACAACTCCGAAGAAGCCGCTACGTCAAAGCTACCATTGATATCGAGAAGAAAAATGAAGAAATTACGCCGAAGTTCCCGCCCGCCGCCCACTCCGCAGTACGAAGTTTGCCCGCCCGCCCACACCACAGTAAGAACTTCTCCCGCCCGCCCGCCCTGTTCTACCTGTCCTGACAAACACCGCCGCCCATAGCAGCCGACCTGTCCGTGCTAAGTAACTTCCTGCACGTCGACATCCATCTTCCATGGCAACCCAAGACTGCCCACCGCGGATTTTGGGCTTAACACGAGCGCCCCAACTCCCAGGTCACGAAGTCTCTGACACGAGCAGAAAAGGCCACAGATGAGAAGTCAAAAGGACCACCACACCGATCCGCGATACGACCGACCTACGACCCGCCTGCAGACGCCCATCTACATGTTGACATCGTGACATCAAAAATCCCGTAAGTTAGAGAAACCCAGGCTCTTTTATTTTGTTAGGTTTCGTTAGATTTCGTTAGGATTTAGGAATTTTCTATGCTATGATTTTTCTCGTGATTGTACCTCTATGCTGTGATTTTTTTTCTCGTGATTGTACCTCTGTTTTTCTTTTGTGAAACACCTGCTTGTACCTCTGTTTTTCTTTTGTGAAACACCCTTACGCTTAGGTGTGAACGAATTAATCGTTGAAAGGAAAAGTCCCCCCCCCCCTCTCTTCCCCTGTTTCCTCATCTCGCCTTGATGACCCCGTTATAACG
>BOPN01002669.1:70000-72500 GCA_017312705.2 Penaeus japonicus | reverse complement strand
CGGAGGATGCTGGGTACTAGGACGTTACCCCTCCATCCCCTCCCCCCCTCCATCCCTCCCCCAGTCCCCCACCAAACAAACATCTTCCCTCCCCCCTCCCCCTCCTCTCCCCTCCCCCTTCCCCCAGTCCCCCCCTCCCCTCCCCCTGTCCCCCCAAACAAATATCATCCCTCTCCCCTCCCCCCCTCCCCCTCCTCTCCCCTCCCCCCTCCCCCCTCCTACAAGACAGTCACCAGTTCGCCGTCTTGAGATAATGCACTGATGGGATCTCTCTCTCTCTACCTCCTTGCAACAGCCTCTGTGTCTTTGTCCTCGCTGTCGCCGGGAGGTCATCACGCCCACACGCCCACGTACACGCACGCACGCACGCACGCACCCACCGCCGCCCGTGGTCCATGGCCTCTTCCAGCCCCAAGGGAGGACGGTTGGCTGGATGTGATGACTGGGATGACCAACGGTGATGATGATGACTAGATGGGGGAGGTGGGGGTGGACAAGGAGGGGGAAGGGGGGTGGATAAAGAGGGGGAAGGGGGTAGATAAGGAGGGGGGAGGGGGGTGGATAAGGAGGGGGAAAGGGGGTGGATAAGGAAGGGGGAGGGGGTGGATAAGGAGGGGGAAAGGGGGGTGGATAAGGAGGGGGGAGGGAGTGGATAAGAAGGGGGAAGAGAGGGGAGGGGGTGGATAAGGAGGGGGAAGGGGGTGGATAAGGAGGGGGAAGGGGGGTGGATAAGGAGGGGGAAGGGGGTGGATAAGGAGGGGGAAGGGAGTGGATAAGGAAGGGGGAGGGGGTGGATAAGGAGGGGGAAGGGGTGTGGATAAGAAGGGGGAAGAGGGGGGAGGGGGTGGATAAGGAGGGGGAGGGGGTGGATAAGGAGGGTGGAGGGGGGTGGACAAGGAGGGGGAAGAGTGGTGGATAAGGAGGGTGGAGGGGGTGGATAAGGAGGGAGGAAGGGGAGTGGTTCCAGTCGTCTAGTTTGACTGTATGGTGTATTTTTCATGATGTCTGTCTGTCTAGGTTTGGCTCTGTCGTTGTCTTTGTCTGTCTGTGTCTTTCTCCCCATTTCTTTCTGTCTGTTTGTCTTTCTCCCCTTCTTTCTCTGCCTCTCTTTCTGTCTCTCTCTCTGTCTGTCTCTCTTTCTCTATCTCCCTCCCTCCCCTCCCTCCTTCCTCCTCCCCCCTCTCCTCCCTCCTTCCCCCTCCCTCCTTTCCCCTCCCCTCCCTCCCTCCCTCCCTCCTCCCCTCCCTCCCTCCCTCCCTCCTCCCCTCCCTCCTTCCCCCGTCCCCTCCCTCCTTCCCTCCTCCCCTCCCTCCTTCCCTCCTCCCCTCCCTCCTTCCCCTCCCACCTTCCCTCCCTCCTTCCCCTCCCTCTTTCCTTCCCTCCTCCCCCCTCCCCCCATCATAGGTCACCGAAGCAGGCATCCCGAGACCCACTCCTCCTTCCCCTCCCTCTTTCCTTCCCCCCCCCCCTATCATAGGTCACCGAAGCAGGCATCCCGAGACCCTCTCCTCCGACCTTCTTTAAAGGGGTGACTCGCATCTCACCGTCCAGCATCCTTCTTCAGCATCACCTGCCATCTCCGCGTTCCTTCGGCAGGTGTAGACGGGTCTTCCTTAGCCTTAAGGGGATGGGAGGGGAGGGAAGGTGGGAAGGATGGGAGGAGGAAGGAGAATTGAGGGGAGAAGGAGGAGGGGGAGGGGAGAAAGTGGGGAGGAATGGGGAGGGTGGGGAAGGGAGGGGATAAGGGAGGGGATGGGGGGCGTGGGATGGGAGGGGAGGGAAAGGGAGGATGTGATGGGAGGGGAGGGATGGGAGGGGGAGGGGAGGGGAGGGAAGGTGGGAAGGATGGGAGGAAGGAGGGTGGGGAGGGAAGGGAGAAGGAGGGATGGAAGGGGATGGGAGGGGAGGGAAGATTGTGGGAGGGGAGGGAGGGAGGAAAGTAAGGAGGGGGAAGGAAGGAAATAGGGAGGAAGAGATAGGTTGCAAGGGAAGGGAAGAAGGGGAGAGGAAGAGAGAGAGAGAGAGAGAGAGAGAGAGAGAGAGAGAGAGAGAGAGAGAGAGAGAGAGAGAGAGAGAGAGAGAGAGAGAGAGAGAGAGAGAGAGAGAGAGAGAGAGAGAGAGAGAGAGTAAGAGAGAGAGAGAGAAAGAGAGAGAGTAAGAGAAAGAGAGAGAGAGAGAGAGAGAGAGAGAGAGAGAGAGAGAGAGAGAGAGAGAGAGAGAGAGAGAGAGAGAGAGAGAGAGAGAGAGAGAGAGAGAGAGAGAGAGAGAGAGAGAGAGAGAGAGAGAGAGAGAGAGAGAGAGAGAGAGAGAGAGAGAGAGAGAGAGTAAGAGAGAGAGAGAGAAAGAGAGAGAGAGAGAGAGAGAGAGAGAGAGTAAGACTTTGACTTTGACTTTGACGAGTTTATTGAGACAAGTGATTACGTACATCTCAAAAGGATGAGGTAACATAGGTTATCCTCACCCCAATCTTAGTCCCTCTTTGGGCTCACATATATTTAAC
>BOPN01002669.1:52500-62500 GCA_017312705.2 Penaeus japonicus | reverse complement strand
TTGATTGTAACGTTGTTTGGCTCTTTCTTTGTTATAATATACTCCGTTGTTTGGTTCTTCTGTTGTTTGGGTCTTCGTTGTTTGGTTGTTCCGTTGTTTGGGCCTTTCGTTGTTTGGTTCTTTAACTATTTGGGGGTTTCGCTGTTTGGTTGCTCCGTTGTTTGGGCCTTTCGTTGTTTGGTTCTTCTGTTGTTTGGGTCTTTCACTGTTTGGTTGTTCCGTTTGTTCCCCGTGTTTTGGTTCTCCTTTTTCTGATGCTTATTTTTCTTTGTTCTTTTTCTGTGGGTTCTTCTCCTATTCAGTTTAGTTTTTTCTATTCTTTATTATGTTTTTTACTATATTTCCATTTTTTATTATTCTTTATCATATTATTCTATTTTTTATTATTATTCTCTTCTCTTTCGTTTTTTCCTTTTTTCTTTCTCTTGTATGTTTCTCTCGTGGTTCTTTTTGTATATATTTTTTTTCTTTTCGTTCTCTCTCTCCTTCGGTTCCTATTTTGCTTTAAGGAGAGGGAAAAGGAAAGAGAAAAGAGAAGGAGAGAGAAGAGAAGGGAGTAGAAAGAATTGGGAGAGAAGTTGCGAACACAGATACAGACAGACAGACAGACAGACAGACACACACACGCACACCATTTCAACCCCCCCCCCCCTAAAAAAATCAAGGTCCCTTTCTTATTTATTTTAATAATAATCTAATATTAATTTAGTATTATTTTAATATTAATTTACTATTGATTCAATATCAATTTAATAATTAATATTTAATAATTAATTCAATATTAGTTTAATATCTATTTTATGTGTCCATTCCTCCACTATCCTTCTCCCTCTTCTTTCCTCTTTTTTTCTTCCTCTTCTGTCCCATCTACTAACCTCTTTTCCTCTCTCCTTATACATTTTTTCCTCTCATTTATCACACGTTTTTCATTCTCCTTCACTTCAATTCTATTCATGCAATCTGAGTCAACTTTTTTTCTCTTCTCTTTTCATCAAATGACCTTCAAGGGGTTATTCGTTAGGTCAGAGGAGGTCAGAGGAGGAAAAAAAAGGTCAGGAGAAAAGTGAAACAGGATGCGGATATCAAGTTAATTGCAAACCCATTCTTTCTGCAATATTAAATATCCTTTTGTTACGAATTGATTGCACTCCAGTCAGTTTATAATCCCATTACTTCTTTTGCAATGTAGTTTATTATTTCATTAATCTATTTTTTTTTCTTTTTCTTTTTTAATCATTTTGTCAATTTAGTGTTGATTCCAAGTCGGGATTAACTGCAGATATACACGCATTATGACGTAACGCTGAGATACATACATGTATTCTAGCATACATATACATTCACACACACACACACATACACAACGCACGCAAACACACACACACATACACAACGCACACAAACACACACATACACAAACACACACACACACATACACAGCGCACGCAAACACACGCACTCAACGCTAAACGTTCCTTATCCAATCGTCTCCCACAAAGCTAAGGGTTATTCTTGAACTTAAATGATGATAATGATAATGACAATGAAAGAAATTAAGAATAATGTTAATAAAGGTAATAACAATAATAATAATAAAAATAATGATGGAATATGACAATAATAATGTTAATAATGATAATGATAATGATAATGATGATGATGAAAAATGATGCTAATGATGTTGATGCTAATAATCAGTATAATAATGATAATGATAACACTATCAACAATGATGATCCTAATGATAAAGACAAAACCTTTAATAATAATAATAAAAATGATAATGTATATAATAACAATACTAACAACAAAAAATACGATACAAACGGTACGACCCAAAAGGTACGACCCCGTGGGTACAATCCTCTCAATTGTACCGATAGGACGAGGTGACATGACTTTCCAGTGACGTGACTTGCTCAAGAACACACTGTCATGATCCTGAACGACATGTCATGACATGCCTTGACCCTGTGCGCTGGTGTAGGGGGGGGTGGAGGGAGAGGGGAGGGGAAAGGAATGGAGGGGGAGGGGAGGGAAAAGTGAGGGAGAGGGAGAAGGAAAGGAATAGAGGGGGAGGGGAGGGAAAAATGAGGGAGAGGGTGAAAGAAAGGAAAAAAGGGGGAGGGGAAGGGGGAAAGAGGGAGAAGGAAAGGAAAGGAGGAAACGAGGGACAATGCAGAGGGAAATGAAGGGAGGGGAAAGGGGGAGGGAAAGAGGGAGGAAGTGAGGGAAAAGCGAGAGGGACAGAGGGAAGGATTGAGTAAGGTAGGAAATGAGGGAGAGAAGGGGAAGGAAGAATAATGAAAGAGTGAGAAAGAAAGAGAGAGGAGAAAGTGGAGGAGGACAAGGTGGAGAAGACGAATATGGCGAAGAAGAAGATGAAGAGGAGCAGACAGACAGAAAGAAAAAAAACAATCCAGAAATAGAAGAACGAAAAAGAAACAGAAAAAAAGGAATTCGCAAATAAAAGGAGAAAGAAAATTATAAACATAAACAAATAAAGTTTCTTAAACTTACTAATAAAAAAGCAAATAACATTCACAAACAAAATGAATGATTTATAACACAAAGAGATGAGGATGTGAAGAAATAATGGCGTAAACAACAGGTCATGAAAAAACAACAACATATATACCTATATAAATGGCAACACTCCTAGTATGAGTTGCCAAATACCATTTTAATGATGTAAGGCGTAAATAGAGGTGGTAGATTGATTTAATTAAGGAATTGGATAACTTTAAAGAGGATGTGAGGTAGACGGTGAAAAAATATATATTAAAGAGGCTCGGAATCCATTTCAGAAGAGGAGATATGTTGGAGAAATAGATAAATTAGAACAAATGGCCGCAGAGAGGTAGATAGATAGATAGATATATAGAGCGAGAAAGACATCAGACAGAGAAGAAGAGAGGAAAAAAAAAAAGAGAGACAGAAAGAGGAGAGGACAGGATGAGAAGAAAGCAAGGGAAATTAACAAGAAAGTAATATAGACAAAAAAAAAAAAAAAAAAAAAAAAAAAGAAAGAAAGAAAGAAAGAAAAAAACAGCAGACGAACTGATAACACCAACTCCCCCTCCCTCCCCCCCTCCTCAGAAATCCTTCCCCTCCCCCTTTCTCCATCTCCCTCCCTCAAACTCAGGAAATCCCTTCCCCCCCATCCTTCCTAGCCAACCTCCTTACTCCCTCCCCCCCTCCTTAGTAACTCCTCTCCCTTCTAGCCAATCTCCCTACTCCCTCTCCCCCCTCCCTCCCTCTCCCCTCTCCTTAACAACCCCCCTCCCTTCTAGCCAACCTCCCCCCTCCCTCCCTCTCCCCTCTCCTTAACAACCCCCCTCCCACCTAGCCAATCTCCCTACTCCCTCCCTCCCCTCTCCTTAGCAAACCCCCCTCCCCCTCCTTCGCCCCCCACCCACCCACCCCTTGAGATACCGGTAATCAGGCCCCAAGCTTCGAATCTCTCCTAATGGAACCTAATCAGGGGGAATTTGATTAGTGGAGGCTTAATCGCTTCCCAGTAATTACGACAGTTGACGAGGTCGACCGATCTCTCTCTCTCGCTCTCTCACTCTGTCTGTCTGTCTCTTTCTATCTCTCTCCCTTCCACCCATCTCTCTCTCTCTCTCTGTCTCTGTCTCCCCCTCGGCTCACACGTCTCCCTTCATATCCCTCTCTCTTGCTCTTTCTCTCCCTCTCTCACCTCTCTATCTCTCTCTCTCTTTCTCCCCCTCTAGTTCTCTCCTTCCCTCTCTCCTCCTCCTCCCCCTCTCCCTCCCACTCTTTCCCTCCCTCCTCCTCCCCCTCTCCCACTCTCTCCCTCCCTCCTCTTCCCCTCCCCCTCCCTCCTCCCTCCGCACTTCGAGTCATCACCATTCGCGTCATCATTATCAAATCATTTATTCCTCGTAGTTATCATCGAGTAATGACTCATTAGCGTTGCATTTGCTCATCACTATCACGGTGATGATGCAACCACCATCGATATCATCACCATTATCTAGTTATCTCTTGGCTTCACTCGTCATCACTTTGTTCGTTGCGTCGCCATTCATCACTCTTTTTGAGAGGGTTTTGTGTTTTTTGTTTGTTTGTTTTTCTTGAATTCTTTTATTTCTAAATTTTTGTTTCTTATATATTTTTTTCTTAATTATACTTAGATTTATATTCATCTTTATTTCTTATTTCTTATATTTTTTAAGAGGGGAAGATAGAGAAATAGGCAGATAGATAGACAGATAGACAAGGAGAAAGAGTGAATAAACAGGGAATAGTATAAAAGTGATAAAAATTTATTAAGGATGAGCAGAGGAAGAAAGGAGGAAAAAGGAATAAAGAAGATGAGAAGGAAGAAACAGAAAGAAATAAGACTAAGAAAGAAAAAGAAAGTAGATATAGGAAGAGAAAATAAAAGTAAAAAGCCAAAGAATAAAACAAAGAAATGAGTAAAAAATCAATATTAGAAAATAAAGAACAAAAACAAGAAGTAAAAGAAGCAAACACACATATAAATGAAAAAAATAAGACAAAAAAACAAACAAACACACACACAGACGAAGGAACACAACCCCTCCCCCTAAAAAAAAGAAAGAAAGAAAAAAAAAAAAACACACAACTGAACAACAACAACAACAAAAACACAAAACCTCAAAAAGTGCCTCACTAACCTTACCTCCCTGGCGGCACGCGGCGTACCTCAAGGGGCCTCGAGTGAGTAAGTTCCTTCTGCGTTTTCGACTCTATAGACATCTTGGTTCGTTGTTTATGAGTTTGGTGTGGTTGTGTGATCTTGGTGGGCGTGGTGGTGGTGTGGGTGTGGGTGTGGGTGTGGGTGTGTTCGGTTGCGTGGATGGAGGGGGATGGTTGGGGGTTGGGGGGGAGGGAGGGGGAGGATTGGGGAGGGTTGGGGGGAGAGGGAGGAGGATTGGGGAAGGTTGGGGAAGGAGGGGGTAGATGGAAGGGGAGGGTTGGGGGAGAAGGAGGGGGGAGATGGAGGAGGAGGGGGGAGATGGAAGGGGAGGGTTGAGGGGAGATGGAGGGGGAGGGGGGAGAGGGAAGAGGAAGGAGGAGGGGACAGGGGAGGAAGAAGATAGAGAGGGAGGGGGTGAGATGGAAGGGGGAGGTTGGGGGAGAAAGAGGGAGGAGATGGAGGAGTAGGGGGAGATGAATGGGGAGGGCGGAGATGGAAAGAGAGAGAGGAGATGGAGGGGGGGGGGGGAATGGAGGAGGAGGGAGGAGATGCAGGGGGAGGGAGGAGATGGAAGGGGAGAGAGGAGATTGAGGGGGGAAGAATGGAGGAGATGGAGGGGGAGGGAGGAGAGGGAGGGGAGGGTGGAGGTATAGGGCTTGGAGGGAAGAAGGGAAAGCATAATAAGACAATAGATATTGAAGAGAAGAGAGAGAAAAAGAAAAAGAGAGGGAAGAGGAGACAGAGACAGAGACAGTTGAGAGAAAAGCTAGAGAAAAGAAGAGAAGATAAAAGAGAGAGAGAGAAAAAAAACAAAGAAAGAAAGAGAGGAATAAAAAGAGAGAGAAAGAAACAAAGAAAGAATGAAAAAAAAAAAAAAAATACGGCATGCGTGGGAACAAGATCTCACATAAAGATCAACCTATATTTATATTCACTCTCCTTTATTCTTTACCACGCACAGCTGAAAATTGAAATATTCAATCGATCGATAGATATAACCATACATTATTTTCCACTTAGAATAGAATTAACATGAGACACACGCACAGGCACTCAATAACAGAAACACACGCGTAAACAAACATAGAAACATAGAAACACATATACAGATACACACTCACACTTAAGCTCTGTGTTTATGGACCGATAGCATCTGTGATCAAACGTAAAACATGACTCAGGAATAAGCTATCGGTTGAGTTTATCTGGCTGGACTGGAGCCACACACACACGCACACACACATACACGTATACACGCACACGTACACGTAAACACACACAAACACACACACACAGAGGGAGAGAGAGAGAGAGAGAGAGAGAGAGAGAGAGAGAGAGAGAGAGAGAGAGAGAGAGGGGGGGGAGTGAGGGAGGGAGGGAAGGAAGGAGGTGAAGGAGAGAGAGAGAGAGAGAGAGAGAAAGTAACAAAACAGACTTACATACACACAAACATACCCAAACACATGCAGACACACGCACTCACGCACATATACATACCCAAACACCCCCCTCCCCCCCCCTCCTCACAAAGGCATACAAGCGCATACTCCCCTCCCTTCCCCCTAACCCCCAACCCCCCCAATGCATCCCCCTTATTGATAAAGTCACTGATAAGGCATCGAAATATGGTCCTTATGCCAGATAATTATCAGGCATATCCCTAATCAGATATTTTTGTTCTTAAGTTTTGGAAATTAGACAAACGAGTGAAGATTTTTTTCTTGTGATAACGCAAAATTCGGTGATAAAAGGAGGTCGTGTCCGTGTTTCTTTTTTTTTTCTTAGAAGAAATGAAAGGATGAAAAGTTGAAAATTGTTGTAGTAGTAATAGTATTAATAGTCGTAGTAGTAAGAAACAGTAATAGTAGCACCAGTGTTAGTAGTAATAATGATAGTAATGATGATAATGATAATAAAACAATAGTATTGTAATATCGATAACAGTAAAAACTAAAACAAACACAAAATATCGATAATACTAAAAAAAAAAAAACTAGAGATAAAAAAAAAGACATCAAATAACACACGCCAAAAAAAAAAAAAAAAAAAAAAAAAAAAAAAAAAAAAAAAAAAAAAAATCCATAACCCGTGCATGATTCTGACTCTCTAACCTCCTTCAACTTCAGGTTCATGCACACAACACATCCTGTTGAGCGAGTTCATGAACCCATGCACGAGGCGAGAAGGCAGGCAGGCCTTCCCACGTACCCAGTCAGTCAGTCAGGCAGTCAGTCGAGTTGCTAGTGATACGCAAGCGAAAGGAAAATCCCGTGTCGTGAAACGGAGAGGGAAAAGAGTGAAGCTTTCTGGGCGGAGCTTCGGAACTTGGTGGATGGTGATCGAAGCTTGGAGGGTGGAGCTTCGGAACTTGCTGGGCAAATTTGAAGCTTGCGAAGTACCGAAGTTGTTACTGATGGTGGTGTTATTGCTGTTGATGTTATTAATGTCACCGCCACCATAATCACCGCCACATCATCACTACTACCACCATCATCACCACCACCATAATCACCGCCACATCATCACCACCACCACCACCATCATCATCCCCACCACCATCATCCTCACCACCTACACCATCATCATCACCACCGCCACCATCATCATCATCATCACCTCCACCACCATCAAAATCACCACCATCATCATCATCATCACCATCACAACCATTAT
Source organism: Penaeus japonicus (assembly GCA_017312705.2). Classification (NCBI taxonomy): domain Eukaryota; kingdom Metazoa; phylum Arthropoda; class Malacostraca; order Decapoda; family Penaeidae; genus Penaeus; species Penaeus japonicus. Next base: position 55,137 of record BOPN01002669.1, on the reverse strand, counting down.
CATTATTATTGTTGCTGCAGTTATCTTTTTTTCACTATAACCATGTTTAATTATTGTTTTTTTTTTTTACTACATTTTTCATTATTATGATTTTGTCTTTCTTACTATTTCTTTTTCTCAAAATTTCATCTCAATTATTTCAAAAATTGATAAACATCTTATGTATATCATTCAGGTCTCTTTTCATATAGAGGCAAACAAAGTAGAAAAAAAAAAAAATACGACAGAGAAAAACAACAGCACCAAAGAAACAAAGAAATAACAACTAAATTTGATCGTGTTTCATCACCCTCAGCGTTGCCAATCCACTTGTTCAAGTAGACAGCATTCTCAGCGTTGCCAGTCTTCTTATCGACACAAATAACCCGCGGAATTTTCATTCAGGACCAGGCTAGGCAGGAAGAAGGAGGGACAAAGGAGGGAACAAGGGAAGGATAAACCAAAGGGACGAAAGAGGGAAGGAGGGAAGGAGCGAATGATGAGGGGAAAAGGAGGGACGGAGAAGGGAAGGAGGGAAGACGGAGGTACGGAGAAGGGAAGGAGAGAAGAAGGAGTGACGGAGAAGGGAAGGAGGAAAGACGGAGGTACGGAGAAGGGAAGGAGAGAAGAAGGAGGGATGGAGAAGGGAAGGAGGGAAGATGGAGGGACGGAGAAGGGAAGGAGAGAAGAAGGAGGGACGGAGAAGGGAAGGAGAGAAGAAGGAGGGACGGAGAAGGGAAGGAGAGAAGACGGAGGGACGGAGAAGGGAAGAAGAGAAGACGGAGGGACGGAGAAGGGAAGGAGAGAAGAAGGAGGGATGGAGAAGGGAAGGAGAGAAGACGGAGGGACGGAGAAGGGAAGGAGAGAAGACGGAGGGACGGTGTAGGGAAGGAGAGAAGAAGGAGGGATGGAGAAGGGAAGGAGGGAAGAAGGAGGGATGGAGAAGGGAAGGAGAGAAGAAGAAAGGGAGGAAGGAGAAAATAAATAAGGAAGGAGGGAAGGATGATGGAAGGAGGAAAGAGGTAAGGAGGGAGTGAAGAATAAGCAATTAGGAGGAAGGAGGGAGGAAGGAAGGCGGGAAGAAGGGAAGGAGGAGGATAGAAGGAGGGAGGAAAAGAGGAAAAGAAGGAGGGAAGAAGAAAGGACTAAGGGAAAAAGGAGGGAAGAAGAAAGGATGGAAAAAGGGAAGAAACGAATAATAGAAGGATGGAGAGTGAGTGGGAGAGAAGAAGGAAGAGAAGGAATGTAGAAAGGAAAAGAGAATAAAGCAGGAAAAAAAAAAATAAAAGAAGAAGGAAAAAAAGAAAAAAAAAAAAAAAAAAAACTTTCGAGGAAAAGAAAGGAAAAGGGAAGAAAATAATACATACGAACAAGACCACAAGAAATAGAGAAACATATGCAAGATAAGATAAGGTGGAAAATATGAGTTTTCTCATTGGTTTTCCTCGTTTTTGTCCTACGCGGAGAAGGAAGGTGAGGTCAGGGAGAGCGAGCGAGCGAGAGAGAGAGAGAGAGAGAGAGAGAGAGAGAGAGAGAGAGAGAGAGAGAGAGAGAGAGAGAGAGAGAGAGAGAGAGAGAGAGAGAGAGAGAGAGAGAGAGAGAGAGAGAGAGAGAGAGAGAGAGAGAGAGAGAGAGAGAGAGAGAGAGAGAGAGAGAGAGAGAGAGAGAGGGGGAGGGAGAGAGAGAGAGAGAGAGAGAGAGAGAGAGAGAGAGAGAGAGAGAGAGAGAGAGAGAGAGAGAGAGAGAGAGAGAGAGAGAGAGAGAGAGAGGGAGAAGGAGAGAGAGGGAGAGAGAGAGAGAGAGAGAGAGAGAGAGAGAGAGAGAGAGAGAGAGAGAGAGAGAGAGAGAGAGAGAGAGAGAGAGAGAGAGAGGGAGAGAGAGAGGGAGAGAGAGAGAGAGAGAGAGAGAGAGAGAGGGAGAGAGAGAGAGAGAGAGAGAGGGAGAGAGAGAGAGAGAGAGAGAGAGAGAGAGAGAGAGAGAGAGAGGGAGAGAGAGAGAGAGAGAGAGAGAGAGAGAGAGAGAGAGAGAGAGAGAGAGAGAGAGAGAGAGAGAGAGAGAGAGAGAGAGAGAGAGAGAGAGAGAGAGAGAGAGAGAGAGAGAGAGAGAGAGAGAGCGAGCGTGGAAGGGACATGAAGGCAAAGGCAAAAGATATATAGATTGATAGATAGATAGATAGACAGATATAGTGAGAAAGAGAGAGAGAAAGAGATAGAAAGCGAGAGAGTGAGAGAGAGACATACATACAAACAGACAGAGATTCATTTCGACTAAACTAAGAGACATAGAGGGGAAAAAACACACACACCCTCACTCTCCACACCAACCCGTATTTCAATTGCACATGCAAGATGACGAGGAATTGCAAGACAGTTTAATCTCTCCAAGACGGGGACCTGCCAAGGGCGATTGGAAGAGGGTATTGCTAGAGGGGAAGGGGGCGGGGGGGGGGGAAGGGGGAGGGGACGGGGGAAGGGGGAGAGGACGGGGGAAGGGGGATGAAGGGAGGGGACGGGGGAGGAAGGGGACTGTGGGGAGGGGAAGGCAGGGGACGGGGGATGAAGGGAGGGAAAGGGGGAAGGGGAAGGGGGATGAAGGGAGGGGACGGGGGAGGAAGGGAGGGGAAGGGGGGAGGAAGGGAGGGAAAGGGGGGAGGGGAAG
>BOPN01002669.1:35000-37500 GCA_017312705.2 Penaeus japonicus | reverse complement strand
CGCATGACCACTTAAAACTGTGTCATGACGGTGACCTAGCAGCGCTGTCATGACGTCATCGTGCCTGGGATAGGATAGGATAGGATGTTCGTCTCCTATCCTCTATCCTCTACCCCCCCACCCCCCAACCCTTCCCCAGGATGCAACCACTGGGATGCCCCGTGGCCTTGGAATTCCACTTAAGTTGTATATCCTTTGTGCGAGTGTGCGAGTGTGTAAGTGTGTGAGGGAGGGAGGGAGGGAGAGAGGGAGGGAGGGAGGGAGGGAGGGAGAGAGAGAGGGAGGGAGGGAGGGAAGGAGGGAGGGAGTGTGTGTGTGAATGAGGGAGGGAGTGTGTGTGTGAATGAGGGAGTGAGTGAGTGAATGAGTGAGTGAGTGAGTGTGTGAATGAGTTTGTAAATGAGTTTGTAAATGAACGAATGAGAGTATACGTACGTACGTGAGCGAGCGAGTAAGAGAGTGAGCGAACGAGTGAGTGAGCGAGCGAGCGAGCGACCAAACCAATGAGTGAGCGAGGGCGTGAGTGAGTGAATGAGCGAGCGAGTGCGAGAGCGAGTATTACCCACCTGCATTCGGGCGTCTCCCTCTTCGAGAAATGTGTTCATGGCGCTCCCCTGTCCATGACGATCATGCAACGATGCAATGCAAGGAGGAAAGCAACGATTCGAGAGGAGTCCGAACTGTTCGAGAACTATTGATTCGCTGTTCATTGATTCGACCAATCTCATTCAGTCTCGGATTGGGGATTTCGAATCATACTCGTTACGCGGTTAGATTACAAGGGGCGTTTGTCATAAAGGGATTAGATTCAAAATAAAAAAGAATTTTGAAAAAGGAAAGTGATACAAATATAGGAGAGATGATAGGATAAGAGAAGAGAATTTATTTAAGAGGGTTTAGAAAAGAGACGGATAAAGATAAAAATATGGGAGAGATGATAGGATAAGAGAAAAGAATTCATTAAAGATAGGGTTTAGAAAAGAGACGGATGAAGATAAAAATATGGGAGAGATGATAGGATAAGAAAAGAGAATTCATTAAAGATAGGATTTAGAAAAGAGAAGGATAAAGATAAAGGTATGAAAGAGATGATAGGATAAGCGAATTTTTAAAAAATAGGATTTCGAATAAAAGGATAAAGATATAAGGTATGAGACAGATGATAGGATAAGAGAAGAAAATTTATCAAATATAGGATTTCGAAAAAGGATAATGATAGGATAGTGAGATAAGGAAAAAAATGGAAAAGAAGGTTAAATATTTATTGATGTGTTGAGAGGACGAGGAAAAGTGAGAAGCGTCGAAATATTTATTAAGAAATGAAAACACTGGATGTACGTAAAGGGGTGGTGGTTGGATAGAGTAACACGCACATGCAAAGACGTACATGGAATAGTGCACATGGCGGGGTATATTCCGGAGGTTTGGTCAAAGGGGAGCTATGTAAACACGTACGGCCGTGGGTCTACACATGCGAAAACGTACACATGGTGAATACACACACACACACACACACACACACACACACACACACACACACACACACACACACACACATATATATATATATATATATATATGTATGCATACACACACATGCACACACACACACACACACACACACACACACACACACACACACACACACACACACACACACACAGGAACAGACAAACACAAAAAATCTACAAACACACACACCATCGACTCCCACATGTACGTAAAACCCTCCATGTACGTACAGACACGGGCAAAAGGACGCACACGTACCACTTCTGTGAGGAAGTTTTACCCTCGTCAGAAGAAGGATGTGTAGGTCGTGTTGCCATGGTAACAGCCGCCGCGACCGACGCCATCCCCTTGCTGGGTACGGGTGGACTGGAGGGGATGGGGGGAGGGGGAGGGGGTGAAGGGGATGGGGGATGGGGAGGGGGTGGAGGTAGGGAGAACTGGGGGTTGGGTGTGGGTGGGGGTCTGGGTGGGGGTGAAGGGGGTATAGGAAGAGGAGGGGTAAAGGTAGTAGGGCGGGGAGGGAGAGAAGTGAAGAGGGAAAGGGTAATAGGGGGAGGGGGAGGGTGTGTGAAGAAGAGGATAGAGGAGGAGGGGGGGGGTGAAGGCCGTGAGAGGAGGACAGGAGTGAAGGAGGGGGAGGGGGAGAGGGAGGGGAATAAAAGAGGGGAAGTGGAATAAGAGGGGAGGAGAGAGAGAGGATGTAAGGGGTGAAAAAAGGAGGGGGGGGGGGAAGAGAGAGACTAAGAGAAGAGATGAAGAGGACTCAGAGAGGAAATGAAGAGAGAAAGATGACGCTAAGGAGAATCGAAGAGGCGAACAAGAAGAGGAGAGAAAAAAAAAAAAAAATAGACCGAATGGATAAGAGGGGAAGGAAGAATAAAGGAGATAGGATGAAGAGGGGACGAAGAAGGATTAAAAAAAAAAAAAAAAAAGGATGAGGGTGATGGTGAGGGCATCCTGCAATCACCAGAAGTGCTGTGTCATCGTC
>BOPN01002669.1:22500-25000 GCA_017312705.2 Penaeus japonicus | reverse complement strand
TCCCTCATCCCCCTACCCCTCCCTCATCCCCCTACCCCTCCCTCATCCCCCTACTCCTCCCTCATCCCCCCCACTCCCCAACCACTATTACAAGCTGGAGAGTGAGTGTCTCTTGAAAATCGACGTGATTTCGATTGGGTATCTTTTTTTTTATCTTTTTTTATTATGTTTTTTTTCGTCGCTGTACAACTTGTATTCATTTTTTTTTGTTCTATATAGAAGGAATACTAGTTTCATTGAGGAAGTATTTATTACCTGTGCAGGAGGATATTTTTCCTCCTGTATTTATTTTTTATTTTTCTTCTACTTTTTCTTTCTTCTTTCTTCTTTCGTTCGCGATGGGAGGGGAATAGGGGTGGAGGGGCACGGAGAGAGAGAGAAAGAGAGAGAGAGAGAGAGAGAGAGAAAACAATAAAGAGATATTTTCAGAAGCAACCCTTTCTCTCTTTTACAACAATCAGTTTCTTATTCCAACATCATGTCTCACTGTTCACTAAAATGTCCAACAAACACCCTTCGAGACACCTTCATGTTGTTCATCATGTGTTCATCATGTGCTTGTTCACCGTTCAATAACATTACCTACACTTAACATACAAACACTTTGATCTTTGCGTGTCAGAAGCAAGTCTCCACATTCCCTCTTTCATCCCGTTACTCCAAGAAGATCGTAGGATGTCTCGGATGCTAGCGGAAGGATGCGTAGGATGGGAAGACCCTAAGGACGAAGGATGTCTCAGATGCTGCCGGAAGGATGCGTAGGATGAGAAGACGCTCAGCAGAAGTCTCTAAGAAGACTCATCTTCCTGAGTGGCTTAGGAGGGAGATGGAAGAGGGAGAGGGAGTGGGAAGGAGGAAGGAAGAGGGAGAGGGAGAGGGAGAGGGAGGGGAAGGTAGGGAGAGGGAGAGGGAGAGGGAGAGGGAGGGGGAGGGGAGAGAGGGAGAGGGAGAGGGAGAGGGAGAGGGAGAGGGAGAGGGAGAGGAAGAGGGAGAGGGAGAGGGAGAGGGAGAGGGAGAGGGAGAGGGAGAGGGAGAGGGAGGGAGGAAGGAAGAGGGAGAGGGAAGGGAAGGTAGGGAGAGTGAGAGGGAGAGGGAGGGAGATGGAAAGGAAGAGGGAGGGGAAGATAGGGAGAGGGAGGGAGAGGGAAGGAGAAGGAGAGGGAGAGAGAGAGAAAGAGAGAGAGAGAGAGAGAGAGAGAGAGAGAGAGAGAGAGAGAGAGAGAGAGAGAGAGAGAGAGAGAGAGAGAGAGAGAGAGAGAGAGAGAGAGAGAGAGAGAGGAAGGGGAAGGTAGGGAGAGGGAGGGAGAGGGAGAGGGAGGAAGAGGAAGTGGGAGAGGGAGGGAGAGGGAGAGGGAGTAAGAGAGAGGGAGAGGGAGGAAGAGGAAGTGGGAGAAAGGGAGAGGGATAGGGAGGGACCATGGAAAGAGGGAGCTGCTCTTCCTCTTAGCTGTCCTCTTGGCTGCGTAGACAAGAGGGGGCTTCTTGATGACGTCACGTTTTGAGGAGGATATCACTAAAGGAGTTGAGGAAGACGAAAGAAAGAAAAAGAGAAAGAAGAAGGAGGAGGAGAAGAAAAAGTAGAAGAAGGAGGAAGAGAAGAAGAAGAGGAAGAAGGAGGAGGAGGAGAAGGAGAAAGAGAAAGAGAAGAAAATGAAAGAAAAATAAACAGAAGAAGAAGAAGAAAAAAAGGAATAAGTAGTAGTAGTAATAGTAATAATAGTAATAGTAGTGGTAGAAGACGAAGAAAAAGAAAAAAAGAAAAAACAAGAAAAAAAAAAAAAAAACATGGAGCTCACCGATACAGTCGACCGGTAGCGGTGCCTACGTGACGGTAGCGACGCAGTTAATGGCGGAAATGTCATCTAAGAAAAAAAAATGATCGGAGAACAAAATTCTTCTCAAGGCATAATAGTAATAGGTGACGTTTCCATAGCAACAAATAAGAGAGCTAATGACATCTTTTTGACTCGGAGGCGCCGCTATATAACACCCCCCCACACCCCCCACACTCCCCACACTCCCCACACCCTCCCGAGGGAGCTCCTGCAGTCCTTCGGGCCTTCGGGGGTAATGAGGTCGTGGTAGTTAGTTCCCTGTGGCGGTGGTCGTCGAAAGCGGAACGACCAGGAATCCAACCGTAGCCTCGTGTATGGTCTGGCACGTGGTGGTGAGCGAGTGAGAGGTAGGGGGAGAGGGAAAGGGAGAGGGAGGATGGGATGGGAGGGAGGATGGGAGGGAGCGGGAGGGAGCTGGAGAGGGAGGGAGGATGGGAGGGAAGGGGAAAAGGAGCTGGAAGGGGGTGGGAAGGGAGGGGGGGAGGGAGGATGGGAGGGTGGGAGAGGAAGGGAGTTGGAGGGAGGATGGGAGGGAGCTGGATGGGGAGGGAAGGGGAAAGGGAGAGGGAGTGGGAGGGAGAGGTTAGGGAGGGAGCTGGAGGGGGAGGGAATTGGAGGAAGAGGGAAGGGGAGAGGGAGTGAGAGGGAGGATGGGAAGGGAAAGG
>BOPN01002669.1:5000-7500 GCA_017312705.2 Penaeus japonicus | reverse complement strand
CGATCGCTGGAGTTGAACACGTCACTCGATCGCTGGAGGTGAACACGTCACTCGATCGCTGGAGTTGAACACGTCACTCGATCGCTGGAGTTGAACACGTCACTCGATCGCTGGAGTTGAACACGTCATTTGAGGTTAATATTAATCCTTATGACGGTGCTGTACAAGAAAAAAAGAAAGATAAAAAGTATATTTATATCATATTAATATCATGAACACTGTAATAGACTTGATTTTGAACACTATATCCGCTTGCCATAGTTATTGCAACATGGCTCTATAAGGAACAGTCAAACAACAACATTAAGTGTAGTAGTATTGTATCATTACAAAAAAAAGAACTTCACTTGATTTTGAACATATTATTCCCTTTCTTTAATTACTTCACTTAAATAGAAAACAATAGAATAGTATAGCAATGTTACACCATTACCAAAAAAAGAACTTTGCAATAAAAAAAGAAGCAACAAAAACAACAGCAACAATAAGTAAAACAATATTGCATTATTACCAAAAAAAAAAGAACTTTGCAATCACAAGAAGCAACAAAAACAACAACAACAATAAGTAAAGCAATATTGCACCATTACCAAAAAAAAAAAAAACAACTGCAATCACAGGAAGCAACAAGAATAAGAACAGCAATATTGCACCACTGCCAAATGAAAAAGATCGTATTGCTGTGGTTATACCAAGAACGTTGAACATTTTACATTTGGACATTTAACTCGTTCGTTGGAGTGAATGAACAAAGTATTTTGAGGAGGAAGAGGAGGAAGAGGAGGAAGAAGAAGAAGAGGAGGAGGAGGAGTGAACGATCATTGAGATTTATTTTGAAGAGGAAGAGGAAGAAGAGGAGGATGAGTGAACGAACAAAGAGATGTATTTTGAAGAGGAAGAGGAAGAAGAGGATGGAGGAGGAAGAAGAGGAGGAGGAGTGAACGAACAAAGAGATGTATTTTGAAGAGGAGGATAGAGGAGGAGGAGGAGGAGGAATGAAAGAACACAGAGATATATTTTGAAGAGGAAGCGGAAGAAGAAGAGGAGGAGGAGGAGGAGTGAACGAACAAATATATTTATTTTGAAGAGGAAGAGGAAGAAGAGGATGGAGGAAGAAGAAGAGGAGGGGGAATGAAATAAATAAATGTATTTTGAAGAGGGAGAGGAAGAAGAGGAAGAGGAGTGAACGAACAAAGAGATGCATTTTGAAGAGGAAGAGGAGGAGATAAAAGAGGGGAAGGAGTAACAGTATTTTTTTTATTATTTTTTATTTTTATTTTTATTCAACGTCACAAAAAAGGATTCTGGAAAAAAAAAATGAAAATAAGAAGAAAAGTTTTAGCGCAGAACAAAAGAGATTATGATTATAGAACTTTAAACAACTTGAAGTAATTTGCTTGAGTAGAAGCAGAAGCGACTTAACCTAAAGCAGAAGCTACATGGCCTCATGCAAGCAGAAAACAACTTCACCTCAAGCAGAAACAACTCGGCCTTAAGGAGAAGCAACACAACCTCAAGCAAGCAAAGGGAACACAACCTTAAGCAAACAGAAACATCACAACCTCAAACAAACAAAAGCAACACAAGCTTAATCAAGCAAAAGCAACACAAGCTTAATCAAGCAAAAGCAACACAAGCTTAATCAAGCAAAAGCAACACAAGCTTAATCAAGCAAAAGTAACTCACACTTAAACAAGACTAACTTTCCTTCAAGCAAGCAAAACAAACTCAACCCAAGCAAGCAAAAGGAACTCAACCCAAGCAAGCAAAATTAATTCAACTCAAACAAGGAAAATAAACTCAACCCAAGCAAGCAAAAGAAACTCAACCCAAGCAAGCAAAGGGGACTCACACCCAAGCAAGCAATTGTAACTCAATCCAAGCAATCAAAAGGAACTCACACCCAAGCAAGCAAAATTAATTCAACTCAAACAAGCAAAATAAACTCAACCCAAGCAAGCAAAGGGAACTCACACCCAAGCAAGCAATTGTAACTCAATCCAAGCAAGCAAAAGGAACTCACACCCAAGCAAGCAAAATTAATTCAACTCAAACAAGCAAAATAAACTCAACCCAAGCAAGCAAAAGTAATTCAACTCAAACAAGCAAAAGTAACTCAACCCAATCAAGCAAAAGTAATTCAACTCAAACAAGCAAAATAAGCTCAACCCAAGTAAGCAATTGTAACTCAACCCAAGCAAGCAAAAGGAACTCAACCCAAGCAAGCAAAAGTAATTCAATCCAAGCAAACAAAAGAAACTCAACCCAAGCAAGCAAAAGGAACTCAACCCAAACAAGCAAAAGTAATTCAACCCAAGCAAGCAAAAGGAACTCAACCCAAGTAAGCAAAAGGAACTCAACCCAAGCAAGCAAAAGGAACTCAACCCAAGCAAGCAAAAGGAACTCAACCCAAGCAAGCAAAAGGAACTCAACCCAAGCAAGCAAAAGGAACTCAACCCAAGCAAGCAAAAGGAACTCAACCCAAGCAAGCAAAAGGAAC
>BOPN01002668.1:185000-190000 GCA_017312705.2 Penaeus japonicus | reverse complement strand
CACGTTTTTCAAAACACATACACAAGTTCTTCTACACACGCTAACATGTTCTTCCAAACACATACACACGTTCTTTCAAATACACATACATGTTCTTCCATACACACCAAAGCGTTCTTCCACAGACACCTTCCAAACACACACACACGCTCTTCCACATACACAAGTTCTTCCACATAAACACGCGCGCGCGTATCTGTTGTCTTTTGATATTTCATTTCTTGTGATCACCCAAAGTCAATGTACTTTACGAAGAAACGCGTTTTCGACTCGATGCTATTATTGAATGATAGATAATTAGGTTAAAAAAATTGAATATGACGAGGAGATATGGGAGAGAGAAAGAGAGAGAAGAATAAGAGATGTGTGTACGTGTATATATATGTATGTATGTATATATAATAATGGGGGAATAAGGCCTTTTGGAAGAGTAAAAAACTATGTTGTTCATATAAATGTTTGTATGTAATAACAGGAAACTTACCCTAGAGTTGTAAGGTTCTCTTCTACATACACACTTACTTATTCTTCTATATATATAAATATATGTTTGAATATGTATTATTTTATTAAACAGATCTGAATATATATTTAACAACGTCTGAATATATATTGAAAAAAACTGGATATATATTTTTTCAAAAAAATAGAGTTGAAAATATCTATAAGAAAATCCGCCTGAATATACATAAAGAACCACTTACATATATACATATACGCACATATAAAAATACATACACATACACATACATATACACACTCAAATATACATATATATACCTATACATATATATACACATACACATACATATACATACCCATATATATATACCCACACATATATATAGACGCACATATATACACTTACTTCTACAGATATATACACATATACATATGTATATGCACATAATCACTTACCTATATATAAATATACACATATATATACATATATACACACACACTCATACACAGCGTGCGTTTATAACATATTGTGTAATATAATATTTACAAATTGCATTATCTTGAAAAAAGTGTAAACATTCATCGTGCAAGAATGAATATCTCTGTAGTTGCAACACAGTGCTCGCTATGGATCACAGTTTATTATGATCGCAGTTCACATGTGCATCAAAGATAAATTACCGAATCAACCTAATTTCCCATCTTCGATGAAAAAGAAGCATACAAACTTCTCGCAAAAGTAGGAACTAAAAGAATAAGAAGGAGAGCGAAGAGTAATCGCTCCGAGAACCCCGCTAGATTTAGCCAACCCAGCTTTCTCCGCTAGCAACACTGACGCCAAACCAGAGCCACCTAGCGGCCGTCACGTCAACTACTTCTCCCCCTCCCCTCCTCTCCATCCTCCCTACCCCCTCCCCACGCCCCTCATCCTCTCCCCCGCAATGCTTGAAGTCTGCTTTCAGAACTTGGGGGAGCGAAAGCGAAATAATTGTATTGATTTTGCATACAATGTTCGGCTGTTCCTGTGCCATATGTCCCGCTCAAAGCCCCTTCCTTCCAAACTTTGCCTTTACATCACTCTAATTTGGTTCTTCGTTTGCGACTAACTGCTCCTACAAGAGAGGGGGGAAGGGGGGGGGAGGGGGAGAGGGGGGGAGAGATACTTGGCCAATACCCCCCGCGATTGCGTCATTGCTATTTTCTGCTTGCTGTGTGCTTCTTAACGCAAAATGCATCGTCCTTACCTCTTCCACCTGTTTATTTGCTTGCTTGTTCTTTTTTATTCCTGATGCAATAGTTATCCCCTTTTCCTCTTGATTTTCCTTGCTCTTCCTGTCCTCTTTCCCTGTTTATTCTTCTCTTGCTTGCTCTTATTCTTATTTGCTTGTTTTTTTCTTTTTAACTCACGGTACTTTTAGTGTTATGTAGATTCTTTATCATACTTCATTGATAATAGTATTAGTAATAAAAAGGATGATATCGTAATAATATAAAAAATTACGTGTCGTGATGATAATAATAATGATAACGAAATAGTAATGATGATGATAATAATAATGATAATAGAAATAAAACCAGTATCAATAATAAAATTTATAATGATGATGATAATGACAATGATAATAATAATAACAATAATAAAGATTATTATAATGATAATGATAGTACTAATGATAATGATGATGATAACAACAATAATAACAACTATGATAACAATAATGATAATAATTTCTAACAACAACAGCAACAAAAATAGCACTAATTTTATTATAGTAATAATGATACTAATAATAATGATAATAATGATGGTATTAAGGATGATGATAATTACAACTACAATAATGATAATAATAATAATAATAATTATAACAACATTGATAACAAAAACGATGATTGCAAGAATATTACCACATAATGATAATGATAATAATGATGATAATAGTGATGATAATGGTCATAGTGATGATCATAATAGTAACAATGAATGTAATAATTATAAAGATAATGATGATAAGTATAAAAATGATGATAACGATAAAGTGATGATAATCATAACAATGAGAGTAATTGTAATAATGGTGATAATGATAATGATAACAATGATAATAACGATAATAACAAGAAAGATAATGATATAATGATAATGATAGCAATGATATTAGTAATAATGATGATAATAGTAATATTAATAATAACAATGATAATAATAACGCCGATAACAATGATGATGATCATGATAACAATGATAATGATAATACTAATGATATTAATGGTAATAATGAAATTAATGATAGTAGCAATTATAATAATGATAACCATAAAGATAATAATGATAACCATAAAGATAATAACGATAATGATGATAATAACGATAATGATGATAATGATGAATGGTAAAGATAACAATAGTGATAATAATAATGATAATAATAATATTAACAAAAAATGGTAATGATCATGACAAAAATAGCAATGATAACAATGATAATAAAATCAAGTAATGTTAATAAATAATGATAATGATAATATTTATGAATGAAAACAGGACGATTGTACTGAATACAAACTTGTAGACATACATACATAAATACAATACAATAATACACATACACATAATACAATAATGCCAACATACATAAAATACAATACATACATGCAATACAGTAATGCATACATACACATAATGCAACAATGCATACATACATAAAATACAACAATACATACATACAATACAATAATGCATACATACACATAATGCAACAATGCAGACATACATAAAATACAATACATACATGCAATACAGTATTGCATACATACACATAATACAACAATGCATACATACATAAAATACAATAATACATACATACAATACAACAATGCATACATACATAAAATACAACAATACATACATACATACATACAATACAATAATGCATACATACACATAATACAACAATACATACATGCATACAATACAACAATACATACATACATACATACAATACAATAATGCATACATACACATAATACAACAATACATACTTACATACATACAATACAATAATGCATACATACATATAATACAACAATGCATACATACATAAAATGCAACAATACATACATACAATACAATACAACACTGCACACATACATAAATACATACATATATATATATATGCATATAGGCATATACATCAAATAGACTGATAGTTATAGACACGAGTATGTTCATTGTTATTATAAAAATCGTTCTCCCAAAACACACATGAACCTACACACTTGAGTTCATTGCTTTCCTATGACTTCCTCTCTCATTTCTTTCTCTTTTTCTCCCTCTCCCTCCTTTCCTCGCTTTGTTCTTCCTCTTTCTTTATTACTCCCTCTTCCTCTCTCTCCCTTCGTCTCTTCTTCCACCTGCCTTTTTTCTTATCTTATCTCCCCCATCTCCCTCCCACTGGCTCTTTACCTCCTCTTCTTCTTTCCCCCTCTCCCCTTCCTCTTCGTTCTCTTCTCTCCTTCCTTCCTCTCCCCCTTTCTCTCCCTTCCTTCTTTCTCTCTTTCTCCCTTCTTCTCTCCTCCCTTCTCTCTCACCCTTTTCCTTCCTCTTGTGCCCTCTCCCTTCCCCTTTATATCTCTTTCTCTCTCTCTCTCTCTTTTTCTATCTCTCTCTTTCTCTCTCTCTCTCTCTCTCTCTCTCTCTCTCTCTCTCTCTCTCTCTCTCTCTCTCTCTCTCTCTCTCTCTCCCTCTCTTCATCGCTTTCCCTCTCCAATTATTGCTTTATCAACCCTCTTCCCTCTTTTGAAGGGGAGGAGTGGGTAGGGGGAGAGAGGAAGGGGGTGTTATCCGTTCTGTTGTATCTCCTATTTCTATCTCCTCTTTTTAAAAATTCTTATCCTTCTCTATTTCTTCTATTTCTGCCTTTTATTTTCGCTTCCCCAGCTCTCCTTTCGTTGTCTAATTTCCCTTCTCCCTTCCTCCTCTTTCCCCTTTCCCCTATTCTATTGTTCTTGCATTTTTATCTTCTCTTTCTTCTTCTTTCTTTTTTTTTGTAATTTTCGTGTTTTTTTTCACTTTCTCCTTGTTCTTTACCCCTGTTTTTCTTTTGCCTTTCATCTTGTTTTTTTTTTCTTTCCCTTTCTCTCCTGTTCACCTTGTTCACTTATCCCTCTCGCTCGCTTCTCACTTCGCTTCTCTTTTTCTCTCTTCCTTTTTCTCTATGTCTGTCTGTCTCTGTTTCTTACTCTCTCTCTCCCTCCCTCCCTCCTTCTCTCTCTCTCTCTCTCTCTCTCTCTCTCTCTCTCCCTCTCTCCCTCTCTCTCTCTCTCTCTCTCTCTCTCTCTCTCTCTCTCTCTCTCTCTCTCTCTCTCTCTCTCTCTCTCTCTCTCTCTCTCTCTCTCTCTCTCTCTCTCTCTCTCTCTCTCTCTCTCTCTCTCTCTCTCTCTCTCTCTCTCTCTCTCTCTCTCTCTCTCTCTCTCTCTCTCTCTCTCTCTCTCTCTCTCTCTCTCTCTCGCCGTCTCGCTTCTCATCATGTCCTTCT
>BOPN01002668.1:157500-160000 GCA_017312705.2 Penaeus japonicus | reverse complement strand
CCTGCGTCAGCGACAGCAGGCACAGCAGGCGCAGGTTGGCGTGCAGGGGCAGCATGCGGGCCAGGCAGTCCTTGAGGAAGGTCTGCGCCTCCGCCGCCGTGCCCGCGCCCGTCACCAGCCCGTGCTCGATGCTCAGCTGCGTGTCGAAGTCCTTGCGCGTGCGCGTGGTGATGGCCTCGCACGCCGACAGGTGCAGCGACAGCGACCGCTGCAGCTGCTGCAGCGTCTGGATCTCGTTGGCCACGAAGTCCTTTATCTGCGCCGTCGTCATCGTCTGCGCCTGCTCGCGTTTCGCCTTCACCTGCGGGAGCACGAGCGCGAGCGTTAGGGAGCCCAGCAAGGAAGGACAGACTCGCCTGGCGCCCTCGACCACCACTTCCTGTCACAGCCCCTTCGGCCTTTCTCTTCCCCATATATCTTCCATCCCCATCCTCCCTACCTCCCCATTCTCCCAACCCCATCACTCTTACCTCCCTATCCTTCCAACCCCAACCTCCCTACTTCTCCATCCTTCTAACCCCATCACTCTTACCTCCCCATACTCCCTACCTCTCCATCCTTCCAACCCATCACTCTTACATACTCTGTGCCTCTTACCCTACACGCCCTAGTGATGATATAACTCTTCCCTCCTCCTCTGCATCTTCCCCCTTCCCTTTCCCCCTTCCCCTTTACCCCCTGCACCCTCGTAATGAAGTGTCCCCAACCTCCCCATCCCTTCCTCTCTATACTTTATATATCCTCGCCCTATCCTAACCCCACCCCCTTACTTCCTCTAACCCCGCCTTATCTTCAAAACCTCCCCTCACACATCATGCCTCTTATTCTACCGATGAGGAAACCCTCCACTCAACCCTCACTCCCCCTCCCATACCTAATCTCTCGACACCCCCAACCCCCACCCCCACCCCCCACCTCATGCCTCAGGCTCAATTCATGAGGTACCTCTCCATCTAGGCCTTCACCCCACCCCATCCCATCTATACTTCCCCTCACCCTACTCCACTCTAACCCTTAACCCCAACCCCACCCACCCTCACGCCTCATACCTCATGCGCCCTCGTAATGAGGTACCCGGACACGCCCGCGAAGTGCCTGTTCCTAATGTTGTCGTAGATGGTGTCCCTGGCGTTGAGGGGCACCTTGGTGGGGGCGTCCGGGCCGGCCACCTCCTTCGGCAGCTCCACCACGCCCGCGCGGATGCCGAAGTGCTCGTCCAGGGCGCCCTCGTACGTCAGCTGGCTCAGCAGCGGCGTCACCAGGTCGGCGTCGCGGTCGAAGATGAACAGCTGGCCGAACTCAGGCAGCTGGTGCGGGTGATGTTGGGGGGGGGGTGGAGGTGAGAAGAGGGGGAGGAAAAGGAGTGGGAAGAGGGGAAGGGGGAATGGAGAAGAGGGGGAAGAAGAGGAGTGGGAAGAGGGAAGGGAGGGAGAAGAGGTGCAGGGGAAGTGAGAAGTGAGGTAGGGGGAGTGAAAAGAGAAGTGGGGGGAGGGAAAGAGGGGGAAGGCGGGAGGAAGAAGAGGGATGGAGGAGTGAGAAGAGGGGTAGGGAGAGTGAAAAGAGGGGAAGGAGGGAAGGAGAAGACGGGAAGGGGGGAGGGAGAAGGGAAGGGGGGAGGGAGAAGGGAAGGGGGGAGGGAGAAGAAGGGAAGGAGAAGGGATAACAAGGGGAGGGGGATTGAGAAGAGGGGAAGAGTGGAAGTGAGAAGAGGAGAAGAAGGGAAGAGAGGAAGTGAGAAGAGGGGAAGGAGGGAGGGAGAAGAGGGTTGAGGGGGAGTGAGACGGGAAGGTGGGGGGAGTGCGGAGAGGGGAAGGAGGAAGTGAAAGAGGAAGGAGGGAGTGAGAAGAGGGGAAAAGAGTGAAAGAGAAGAGGGGAAGGAGGAGAAAAGAAGGGAAGGGGTGTGAGAAGAGGAAAAGGGGGAGTTAGAAGAGGGGTAGGGGTGAGAAAAAGATGAGGAGGATGAGGAGGATGAGGAGGATGAGGATGAGGATGAGGATGAGGAGGAGGGGGTGGAGTGGGTAGAGGGGATGGGGGGAGTGAGACGAGGGGTAGGGTGGGTGAGAAGTGGTGAAGGAGGGAGTGAGAAAAGGGGAGTAAGAATTGGGGAGGGATGGCGGAGAGGTGGAATAAGAATGGAAGGCAAAGGGAGAGGAAGAGGAGAATGAAGAAGGAGAGGAAAAGAAGGAGAAATAGGTGGAGAAAAGAAGAGGAGGAAAAAAGGTAGGGAGATGGGTGGACGAAGAGGTAGAGGAGGAAGTTGAGGAAAAGGGGGGAGGAGAGGGGGAGGAGTGAAGGCAGGGGTTTGGAGGAGGTGAAGGGTGGAAGGGGTGAGAAAAAGGGTGGGGGGAAGGGATCGGGGGTGAAGGATGCAGGAGGGGGGGGGGGGCATGGGAAGGGATGGCGGTTGAGGGAGGGATGTGTGAAAGGGTGGAGGATGGGGGTGGTATTGAGGAGGAGGAGGAAGAGGAGGAGGAGGAGGAGGAGGAGGAGGAGGAGGAGG
>BOPN01002668.1:147500-152500 GCA_017312705.2 Penaeus japonicus | reverse complement strand
TGGAGCCGCATTTGTTGTCTGGGAGGCAATTGGCACTACGGCTGGTACACTAAAAAGGCTTTGGTCATATAATTATATATATAATTATATATATATATATAAATATATATATATATTTTTATATATATATATATATATATATATATAAATATATATATATATATATATATATATATATATATATATATATATTTATATTCATATTTATATATATATATATATATATATATATATATATATATATATATATATATATATATATATAAATAAATACATATATATATATATATATATATATATATATATATATATATATATATATATATATAAATACATTTATATATATATATATATATATATATATATATATATATATATATATATATATATATATATATATATATATTATATATATATATATAAATCACATACAATGCAATACATCCCCTCATAAACACATATATGTAAAATATCTTCATTACAACTTCAAAAATAAAAAAATAAAAAAATAAAATCAAATCAATCAAGCAATCTATCAACCAATAGCAGCCAACCAACCATTTAGAAGTTTCATATGAAAATCTATCAACCACTTACAACCTTTAATACAAACCCAATGGTCCAATCACAAGCTTTGCAAAACCAACCAACCAACCAATTACAATTTCTCCCCCACATCCCCTCGACCAATCACCACTCTCCTTGCAAAAGTCAACCTCCCCCCCATCCCCAAAGCTCACACAACACCTGCCACTCAACCCTCCATACCCACCCACAACCCCTCCCCCACCCCCTCCCACAACCCCCATCAAGAAATTAACCTCAAATCAGGGTGTGTTCTGGCGTCCTCGTGCACGTGATCTGCAATGTACTTGAGGGTGACGAGGGCAGGCCGTACGATGTATACACGCTGCCCACTCTGCACTGGGGGTGGAACGCGCTGCAACTTGTGCATCTTTTCCACGCCATGACTCCTGTGTGTATGGGGGAGGGGGGGGATGCAGATAGGATAGGATAAGGATGGGTGTGTGTAGGTTGGGGGTGAGGTCAGGGGTGAATGGGGAAGGATGAGGGTGGGGGTTGATTGAGAAGGGATAAGGGTGGGGGGTGGAAAAGGGAAAAGAGAGAGAGTAAGAATGAGAAGGATGGGTGGGATGGAGGGAGAAGGGAGGGAAGGATAAAAGAGAGAGTTAGAGGTAAGAGGAAAAAGGGGAAAGGGAGAGAAATGAAGGGGGCAAAGGAAGGATGAAGAAAACATGGAAAGGAGGATAGGAGGAGGAGAGAGACAAGTGGGTCAGGTAGGAGGGATGAAGACAGTTAGAAGGGGAAGGGACAAAGAGTGGATAAGAGGAAGATGGATGATTTAGTAAACATAAAGTAAAAAAAGGATCAAGTTGATTTTTTGTTTACATGCTTTTCTTTCTTTGAAGTTTATAATTCACTTTCATTTCCTATTAATGACTATATCTTATTTGTTTTGTATTATAATTATATAGTTAAGATCTGATTGTTTATCAGTCATTAACTCTGCCATATCTCTTATTCAAATCTCTCATATTTTTTAATGATCTACTATATAAACTATAGGAACTTAAAACTAGAATAATATTATTTTGCTTCTGCATATCAGTGATAAAAAAGAAACTATCCACATCCATTATCATATCATCTACATTAAATAAAACCAAATGCCATCTTAAGTCACCTCAAAAAGAGCAAAAACAAGAGGCCACATTTCCCCTAGCTCCCTCCCTTGCCCCCCTACCCCGACAACCTCCATACTCTCACAGGCCTAACTCACCTGAGCAGGGTGGCCCCAGCGATACGGTCAAGCATCTTAAGAAGGTCACCGTCAATCACCAGGTCCTTAGATCCTGGTGCATCCTCCAGCACCCGCACCAACCGATCCCGGTTAAGGCGGCGCAGGATCTCCAGGTCTAGGCCAAGGCTCCCCATGCGGGACATTTCCTTGGACTTTTACTGTGGACTTCAGTTAACTTCTGTGGGAGCTTTTATGTGTGGAATGGAAGAATTTGAGGTTCTGTTTGTGATCGTCATTACAAGTCACGCTTCCTCAATGGGTCTTTCAGTCCTAAAAGGGCTTCTGTATCTAAGACAGCTTTGGATTTTTATTATGTCTTCACACATAACTGGAAGAAAAATATATAACCATCAGAGTTTGATAGTACTGCCACTACTTTAAGACTTTTCATTGTCCTCAGTGCACCTGGAGTTTATAAAAACACTGATAACCATGATAATCATAAAGAAAGAAACATCTCCATTTCTTAAAAATATATGATCTATTTCATAGTTTATTCTTCACACTGTCTCCAAAACAAAATGACAGAACTATCAGTGGTATAGAGAAAAAAAATGGCATTGCAATCTAAGTCCTGTGAATATCATTCCTTCAAAATACATATTATATATTCATGTGTTCTATCTACATCCACTTAGAACATGCTGTCATCTGTGATAGATGGCCGGCAATCTGAAGTCCATTTAACAGCAGTGCAGTGTCAAGTGACTGATGCAGCCTCCAACCTTGAGCAAACACTAAAAAAAATCATGTATTTTAACACATGATAGAGCTTGGCCTAAAAAAATCATGTATAATAACACATGATAGGGCTTGGCCTACTTCCTTATTTGATAATACCGGTAGGAGAGTTCTACAACCTCTATCTCACAAGAATATCCATGTTATTAGCCTTTGCTGTAGTAATGAAGATTGTGGAGATCATGCAGATTGGCCTATGATGATTACATGGGCATCTTCTAAACATTTATCTGCAGAAAGTATGGTAGCTATGTAATACTAATATCTATTGCACTATTAAGAAACATTTAAATAAAATAAATGTCAGTTATACTGACTATGGCAAAGGCAATTCTACAATGTTCTCCCAAAAAATTTTGTCAGTGCTAACCACTATTTTTTACAATAGCAAAACTGTCATTAACCGTTTGCAAAGATAATGCTCTTAATGATAATTTTGTATTATTTATTCTGTCAACTACATATACTATCAACCTAGTTTCATAAGGTTGTGTGAAAGGGAAAATATCTCAAATATTTAAATGTACGCTGTGCTTTTGGCTCATGCACACCTGAAATATTGGTGGAATTTAACATGTCCTAGAGTCTGGGATATTTCCAGTTGACGCCAATCTTGAGGATCATATTTCAACATAAGCATAAAATGAAATGAAAATTTTAATGTAATTTAAGTACAGCTACAATATAAGGGCACACTCATTCAAATTATGATGGTATTATTAATACTAAGGATATCAGATGAACAAGTGCTGGTAGTAATTAATTCAAATCCAGCTAACATCTCATAATTAATGGGCTTATGATTAATTTAAATAAACTTTAGAACGTATGCGTAGGGTCTATGGTAATGTCTAGTCAGTTTTATAACCTTTCAAATAACTGTAATGACCACACCTCTCTCGCTACCATATTACGTTATATAACTTTTAATGGCGACATCATCTCTATTAACCTCGATCTGCTAATCATTTCAAAATTTATATTATCATCTGAACTTCTTTAAAGTAGAGAAAACAAACACAAAAAGTGAAAATGTAATGAAAATTAAATGTCTTCAGACCAACAGAGAAGTTCTTGTTTTTGTTGACATTGAACAGCTGATTTTGCGATTCTGATTATTTTTTCAGGCTATCTCTTGGAAAAGTATAATACTTCATTTCTCGCTTTATAAACTTGATAATTTTGACTTACTATTTTTTTGCAATATTTAGATTTCTAATTAAATGTTTTTATTCATACAATCGCAAATAGTACGCTTTTAAGATGTCTAAGAGGGATAGTTTGCCCTATATTTTAATAAGATCAAACATTCTTCTCATCACCACCAATATCATGTGTTTAACCCACTAGAGTAATAAGTGTGTAACGTTATCTTGCGATAAAATTCTTATCCTGCCTTCCTTATTTAGAAAATAATAATGCTAAAAGCACGACCAAATCCCAAGGATACCTTTGCTCCCAGAGACGTGACAATCGCTTCCTGCGTCATTGTTATGTAAGGGTTTTGCAAATTAATTTCTCTGTCTAACAGTGAAGACCATGCTCTCGTATTCTGACAGTAAGATCATGGAGACTGGCGTGTAATTTTGCGGTGAAATAAAATCCATTAATAAGGAAATCGGCCGAGAGGATTCGGATGCGACGGTGCCAAACGTATAAACAAAATTTCAGTCTTCGCCAATGTAAACATAAAACACAAAAATGCATATATATCTATATCTTTAGTGTTTACGTAAATATAAATCACTACATTTGAAGCTCATATGAATTAAAGAGGGAGTGAATCCAACTCAATGAATGTAAATAAAGGAGAAGTTGGCACCGCTGGAGAAGCTTGTTGTGAAGGGACATGTTTCTTGTATAAGGAAGTTTTCTCTCCTACACGTCTTCTGCACTCTCCTCCTGCGCATCTCCTTCGAAGTAAGAGGGAAACAAAGTCACTGAGAAAGAGTAGGCTACGTGAGAATGATCTTATCCTGTCTGGAGGAAAAGTTAGAGCAATTGAAACATCACTTTCGTTTTCGAGTTACACAAGTTGGTCTCCTTGCGAAAATTATGTGGCTGTGTCGATTAACTCTTCCTCTTACTTAATTACATTTTATGAGTTTACAAATAACTAACACAGCTCATTGGAGACGTAATTCAACAACATTCAAGAACGAGATAATACATTACATATATAATGTAGGTCACTTTTATCTGACACAGAATACAGAATGAATATGAGTTACCGAATACCCTTTATACAACACGTAAGGTTAAGTAAGTGTTGGATGGGCAGTGCCTAGTCAGTGCTTCTCGTGGTTGGCACTGGCACTGTCTGGTGTCTGTGTGGTGCATTGTGTCCCTTAGAATATCTACAATAAGTGAATGTGGAGGCTTTAATTTTATGTGCCAGAAAAAGAATGTTGAAGGCCTATGAAGATATTTCATAATA
>BOPN01002668.1:132500-137500 GCA_017312705.2 Penaeus japonicus | reverse complement strand
GTAGGGGTCAGTAGACATGTTCACAAAGCATCTTTGGGCTGGTAGAGCGTGCAAGCCCCCAACATCCACGCACTATGCACCCACTAACTCACTAAATTGGTAGCTTGATTGATCTTAGCTTTGTACAGTAAGGAGGGGAAATTTGTTGATCATTGTTGTCTTTGGGTTGTGTTGATGCTCAAAAAGAGAGGAGAGGAATTTTTCTTCTTTTTTGGCATATTTAGGATAGGAGAGGAAAAATGTATTGATGCTGGATAGCTATTTATTACTCGGTTATTAGTAGGTTATTTACTTCTATATGGTTGCTAGAGCAGGAAGTTTTTATTTATTGTAGAGAGTGTACTTGAAAGGCACTGATTTTATTGTCATATGTTAGAAGAGAGGGAAAGCTTAACTTACTGACATTTCAAGTTCTTTCAGAGTTGGCAAGATAGATTGTTTATTGATTGATCAATTTTGGGCTAGGGGAGAAAAAGAAAAATGGGAATATATAGCTGTATTGTTATTTGAAAAAAGTTAAAAGTAAAATTGTCACATGCACCTGACATGAGACTCAGATCTTAATGCTTTATCTTATGTGAAAGGTGTTATCAAGTACTGATGATTAGTCAGCTGATTTTGATAGGGAAGAAAAAGAAGCAGCTGTTGCTCCAGCTTGTGCCACCTGACTCATCAAAAGTGACAGGTTCAGTGACCAAAGGGACTTGGCTCTCTGTCAGCTGATAAGATAAGGAAAGATGTTATTGACTTAGGGATGTTTAAAAACGTGGTTATTATTGATTAAGGGATGTTAAAAAATGTGGTTATTATTGATTTAGGGATGTTAAAAAATGTGGTTATTATTGATTTAGGGATGTTAAAAAAAATGTGGTTATTATTGAATGACAGATTTTTAATGGGAGATATGATTGTTTAATTGTGACTTTGCCTGAATATTTTCATGTTTCTCAATATGCACATCTCTGATGCTTAGGCAGTGAAGATATTTGATTTTTTGTTATGTGGTTAAGTGAAGGTGGTTGATTTGTCCTATGTTCTGTTTTTAGCACAGAGGTTAAAAGACATTTGCCTTTTCTCTTTTTTCTTATTACCTAACTATTAAGTATCACTAATCACTTTTAATCTTAAATTCTTTATGTCCTGTCATTATTGTTCTTAAGCTAATGCTTCAGACAAAGGAATTACTAATGCTAGCCAGATCCTTGATGCATGTGTTTCCCTAGCTATCATCCATCAACTCATGTAGCTTCCTCAGTCACAGGCCACTTCAGGCAAACTTTTGTAAAAAATAGTTTTCATAGTTTCTGTGATAAACTTTTGAAAATTTGGGCAGGGAGTTTGATGTATATTGTAAGTTGAAACTCTGTAATGAATGTAGTATTTGCTTAACCCATTGCGTGTCATGACATACAATGTAGGATGTAGGAACTCTTACCTGATGACGGACGTCGTGACGTACATAATGTTCGGGGGTTTTGGATCACTATGTTATTTTATTGTGCTATGAGTAATGAATGATTGATGATGATAACTGCAGTCATAATTCCTATAATTGCCATAATATTAAGCAAAATGGGTTTCACCTAACATCCAAAACCTAGATGGCACCACTTTCTTCTAGCACCAGCAGAAGATAGAGCCTGGAATGGCACCTATCCACAGTCTCTAGCAAACACTATCGTTATAGAGCGATGGCACATAGCAAGTTGCCTACCTCTTGCTCTAAAGTACTGTAGATGAAGGATGTTGGGCAAGCGAATCTATCTCCCGTCCGCAATGCATTTACAGATTTTGTATCATTTTGATTATTTAACCCATTGGAACCGGTTGATGTGATGACATGTTTTGTGGTTTTTGTGTCAGACACCCGGGATGAGCTATGGCGGCAAGCCCAGCACTCGGGTTGAGCGAGCGGGCAGCTCAGGCTTGCGGCTTGTGTGTCCGAGAATCTCAAGGCGTTAGGCTTATGCGTTCGAGAACCCCCGGTATTGCGACCTATGCAAAGCCAGAACGGCCCCAGCGTGAATGGGTTAAGTTCAGGATGACTACTCTCATATTTTTAACTCTCCTTGGTTTTGTTCTTCTCTTGATCAATGATAATCATGTAAATAAAGTATATAGAGACTAGTAAAAGAAATAGCCAAAGAAAATGAGAAAAAAAAAACTTCTCAAGATAGTTTGTAGGAAATTTAAGACTGAGGTGGATATAGAAGAGTATCAGCAGGGAGAGGGGAGGGTGAGGAGTAGGAGTAGGAGTAGGAGTAGGAGTAGGAGTAGGAGTAGGAGTAGGAGTAGGAGTAGGAGTAGGAGTAGGAGTAGGAGTAGGGGTAGGGGTAGAAGTAGCTGTGGGTTTGGTAGTGTTAGTGTTAGGGGGAGTGGAAGTGGGAAGCTGGGGAAGGAGAGGGAGTGGCAATTTGAATTTGAATTAAATTTGGAAGTGGTAGTGGAAGCGGAAGTGGAAGTGGAAATGGAGAAGGGGCAGGAAAAGGAGTAAGGGTTAGAATGGGAATAGGAGCAAGAGCAGGAACAGGAACAGGAACAGGAACAGGAACAGGAACAGGAACAGGAACAGGAACAGG
Source organism: Penaeus japonicus (assembly GCA_017312705.2). NCBI lineage: Eukaryota > Metazoa > Arthropoda > Malacostraca > Decapoda > Penaeidae > Penaeus > Penaeus japonicus. The sequence continues at coordinate 134,921 of BOPN01002668.1, read as the reverse complement.
AACAGGAACAGGAACAGGAACAGGAACAGGAACAGGAACAGGAACAGGAACAAGAGTAAGAGCAATAGCAGGAGCAGGAATGGGAATGAAAAGTTGAGGTTGAAGTTGAAGTTGAAGTTGAAGTTGAAGTTGAAGTTGAAGTTGAAGTGAAGGTGAAGGTGAAGGTGAAGGTGAAGGTGAAGGTGAAGGTGAAGGTGAAGGTGAAGGTGAAGGTGAAGGTGAAGGTGAAGGTGAAGTTGAAGTTGAAGTTGAAGTTGAAGTTGAAGTTGAAGTTGAAGTTGAAGTTGAAGTTGAAGTTGAAGTTGAAGTTGAAGGTGAAGGTGAAGGTGAAGGTGAAGGTGAAGGGGATGGAGAATAAATAATAGGTGTGAAATAATGAGAGGAAAAAAGAAACAAGAGGAAGGAGAAGGTCATATCAAGTCAGACAGACCAATCTGAGGGTGTTAGATTGGTGGGAACAATTAGCAGTGAACCAACAGGTGGAAAGAAATATGAAGTTAGGTGGAATTAAGGATTTTTTTCATTGTTTATATTACTCAAGTAGCTTTATTTATATATAGTAGGAAGTACTGGTGAGGTATTTTCATCCGTTCTCCTTTTCTCTCCCTTTGCCTGTACCTCACTTCCCTCTCACCTTTCCCCTCCTTTGCCATCCCCTCTTTTCTCTCCATTGCCCTACATTCTTCATCCCTCCTCCCTCCCCCTACATCTGTCTTTCTTTCTCTTTCTGTTTTCCCTCCAGCATTGTTACCCTTCTCTCCCTCACATTGTTTTAGTCGGCATCTTCACGTGCTTAGGATAACTAATCAGTTCTGTTGTAAAAGAGCTAGTGCCACATTCAGTGCATTGCCCTGTATAATATTAATGCCGTGTTTTTGTACTTTTTTGCTGCTAGATATTGGAACTCTAGGTATGTGCATGTACTAGTATGTACATGTGTGTCTGTATGTGTGCAAGTGCTTGTGCTTATAAGCCTCAGAGAGAGAGAGAGAGTGAGTGTGTGTGCGTGCGTGCGTGCATGTGCGTGCATGTGCGTGTGCGTGCGTGCATATGCGTGTGCGTGTGCGTGTGCGTGCGTGCATGTGCGTGTGCGTGTGCGTGCGTGCATGTGCGTGTGCGTGTGTAGATGTGGATGTGGATGTGTGTTTGTGAGGCTGTATGGTCATGTTTATGTGTGTGTCAACAACTGTAGCTGTATATGCTAGAGATAAAAGTTTTGCACAAAATTTTGTTTATGAATAGATTTTTTGATAAAGATCATCAATGAGTTATTGTCCAGACTGGATAATAACTAGTCCGTATTACACAAAGAATAGTAATCAAATGATAAATTTTAGATCATTTACATTTGATATTTGAAATGTTTGATAGTGATTGTTAACCAGACCATGTGCAGCAGCAGTAGAAGGAGGGTGGTATCTTGGGTGCACATTTGACATTCCATCCACACTGGTATTAGGACTACTAACATAATGTAATTGTAGAATTGTGATCACAAAATAATGATGATGGAAACTACTGTGATATAATTATCCTATCATCAAGATTATTATCATTTTTTTCTTACACTCCCTCTTCGTCCCTGCCTCCCCACTTCACAGACCTCCTGCATATCGCTGGTATTAGCCAGAGCCATGCACTAGGGGTCAGTGGCTTCCAGAACACAGACCAGGGACAGCAGGGGGGACAGCAGGGAGGGCAGGGGGGCCAGAACCTAGACCAACAATCATCAAAGCGGACCGTCACAAACAACAACATGCATGGTTCGGACATATTGGATGCGACCACCCACATGTTACGGCTAGAGAAGAGCAATATTCTTCTCTTGGGGCCTACAGGCTCAGGTAGGCCTTGGGAGACTTGTATTTCCTTTTTTTTTTTTATTATTGTTTTTTTCTTTTTCTTTTAATTTTGATTTGTCATGTATCATTTTTATAGTCCTATAGTTCTTATTGTTATGATTCTATTTTTTCACATATTTATTTTACAAATGAGTGATAAGTTTCAACTTTGGCATTACTCAAAAATAAATACATTTATTACTAATTTCCACCTCCTGAATTTTTTATGTTTGCCTTCCCAGGCAAGACCCTCCTAGCCCAGACCATAGCCCAGTGCCTGGATGTCCCCTTTGCCATCTGTGACTGCACCACGCTCACCCAAGCTGGCTACGTTGGTGAGGACATTGAGTCGGTCATTGCCAAGCTGCTGCAGGATGCCAACTATAATGTGGAAAAGGCACAGACCGGTGAGGAAACCCTTTTTTTTTAATCCTTTTCTTATTTTCCTTTTTTAGTGTTGTGTCTATTTGTTATGTGTGATCTTTATCTGTAATTTGTGATCTTTATTTAATTTCAAATTTTGTGGTTCTTCATCTTAGTGTGAAATTGATTTTGCTTTCAGGATTTTTTTTTTATTTTT
>BOPN01002668.1:107500-122500 GCA_017312705.2 Penaeus japonicus | reverse complement strand
TTCTCCTCCTCTCTTTCTCTCTCCTTTTCTCTCCTCTCATCTCTTATCTCTTCTTTCATCTCTTTTCTCTCCTTTCTCTCCTTTCTCTTTTCCTTACCCTTTCCCTTTCCTTTCCTCACTCTCTTTCCTCCCTCCTCCCCCTCTTCTTTACACTCCACAGTACCTAGGCTTTGGCATTGGAGGCCAGTCAGTGGGCCGTCGGGCGGCGTCGCAGGCTGACGTGGCACACCAGACGGCCAGCACAGACGCTGAAGAGGACAACCAAGAGAAAGACGCACTACTGGGCAAGGTGGAAGCCAGGGACCTCATCGAGTTTGGCATGATCCCGGTGAGTGAAGGCATTGTAGTAATGATAATTTTTGTGAAGGAGTGTTGTTCTGGGGGTTTAGGATGCTTGCATGGTGGTTTATTGTGTGTTTGTGTGTATGTGTATTTGTATGTGTTTGTTTTGTATATTTGTATGTCTGTTTCTGTATGGAGGTGTGCATTTAACCCATTCACGCCGGGGCCATTCCGGCTTTGCACGGTCGCTATACCGAGGTTTTCGAACGCATCATCCGAACGCTTCGAGATTCTCGGGCGCACGGGCCGCGAGCCTGGGCTGCCTACTCGCTCACCCCGAGCGCCGGCCTTGGCCAGATATCTCGTTGGCGGCGTCTGACACGAAAACCACGAAACGTGTCAGCACGTCATCCGGCGTGAGTGGGTTAAAGGAATAGCTGATTTGAAACTCCATATATTCAGTTCTGAAATAATTTCATTTTCTATATATGTAGTATATTCATTTGGGAGACAGAAAGTTGCAATAAAGTTATTTGTTCTGTTGTTGCATGTAATGTACTTTTTAGTGATATTTCTATATTAACAGTTGCTAAACACAAAGGTAGAAGATCATAGGTAGAGTAAAGTGTATAATGGAACAGGAATAAATAGCTAACATAAAATAGACCCCAAAGGGCAATGCAAAGGCACACAGCACAATGATGCTATGAAGGCACCAATGTAGAAACAGGTAGCGCAAAGGCACGCGAGGGGGATCGCTTATAAAGAGATGAGGATGAGCTCAGCCTGGCAGTTTCCCGTAGAAGGAACGTAAAGGGTGAGGCAAATCGAGTGTACTTCTCCGCTGTGGCTGGTGTAAGTATGGTAGCAGCAGTTGTTCCTCTTTACCTGTTCTGAGATGGTTAAGAATTGGAAAGTGATGTGAGGTAAAGAAGGGCAGAGGGACCTATATGCAGCATGGTTAAAAAGGACTCTTGTGCAAGCATTTAGTAAATGATATTGCAACAATACTGGATTTGTTTGTAGCATTGAGAGTTTGAGTCAGGGTGGCAAAGGTGCCAATGCTGCTGAATTACAGACAATCAGACAATCATAGCATAATTTAACTTATGCCAAAAAAAGAAGAAAAGAAATGAAAAAATCCCTATAATTGTGATCTCAGGCCTAGTGATGTAGGTTTTCCACTTAGCTTTCTTTAATGGCAAACTCACTAATCCAATGATTTCTACCCTTTGCTTTCTTGTCTAGGAGTTTGTAGGGCGCTTCCCTGTAATTGTTCCCTTCCACTCGCTGACGGCGGCCATGCTGGTCAGGATCCTCACTGAGCCCAAGAACGCACTCGTGCCACAGTTCCAGATGCTCTTTGGGATGGACAAGGTTCGTAACTCCATTTTCTCTTTTCTCTAAGGGTTTTCAACATGGTCCTACCTAATATTGGTATTGGTCTCACTGTTTCTTACAATCATGCTCAGTGGTCATCTTGTAACAGGGATTTATTTCTGAGGATAAATACACAAAATTATAGCAGTCAACAGTGAAGATAATATTTATATTTTTTCCTAAATTGATAAGTTTGTATTTATGCCATAATTCCTTGTATCTTGCAAGTTCATTCACTATGGTATGATAAGGAGTAAAAGTTATTTCATTGATGTTATTTGTACATAACTGCAGGTTGAGCTTGCCTTCACCCCAGATGCAATGGAGGCTATTGCACATATGGCGATGGAGAGGAAGACAGGTGCAAGAGGCCTGCGCTCCATCATGGTAAATGATGCACCTGATTCTCGGTTATGAACTGTAATAGAGAGGAAATCAGGAAATCTAAGAGATTCGTTATTTTTCAGCATACATACTGTTCAATTAGAGTGTAACCTTTTACATTTATTTAGAACAGTGAAGTTTAATGTTGGCCCTCAATTCAGATTTGTCTGAATTTTTACTGTTAGCTGGGATTTGACTCATTTAAACTAAGATAACTGTATTGAGACTGCATGGGAATGAATCAAATTTTTGTATGAAATTTATGGCCATACATATTTTATTGTCTTTATTACATCTGGCTCACAACTGCCTTACTACTACAGGAAAACCTTCTCCTGGATGCCATGTTTGAGATTCCTGGCTCGGACATTGTGAGCGTCCACGTGACAGGCGATTCGGTGCGAGGGGATGCAGCTCCCATCTTCGTGCATGGCCAACCACTCCCCACTGAGGATGACCAGGAGGAGGAGCAGGCGTTAGCTCAGGCCAAGTAAGAGAGGCATCTATGGGCTGGCTAGCTGGTTGCCGAGGAAGAGGAGAAGGAGAGTCGCTGAGGAGGCACTATTGAGGTGTCTCATGTTACTAGGAGGAAGAGGAGCAAGAGGATGAATAGGAAGAGAATAGGGAAGAGGGACATGCAAGAGGAAGAGGAAAAGGATGAAGAAAGATGGAGAGAAAGAATGTAAACAGGAAGAGGGAAGAGATGATCTAGATGGCTTTGGTCAGTGACAGGAGAGAGAAATAGAAACCTGATCTTCCTCTTAGCTCAAGTCAGAGAAGAGGACAAAGCCATTCCTCAGGGCAGTTTGGCATTAAGCTTTCAGATCAGGCCATGAACCGAGATAAAGGGAGAGAAAGACTAAGACAGAGAGAAAATGAGATAGAGGAGAGACAAGTTAACAAAAACAGCACTCATGAATGACTGTTCAATGCTTGTCCTATTATCATTTTTCTTCCTTTTCTTCATGTATTTTTCATTTATTTTTATTCTAAACAATTGTACAGTTTGTTGAAGGTTGCACAAGTATTGTATAATGATGTACCTTCATACCAGGAGCAGCTGCTAAGGAACTGATATACATGATACCTAATTACAGTGAATTCTCTTACTTATATGGTTTTCTGTTTTGTTTGGGTTTTTTATAAAATCCATTAGCAGTCAAAGATTCAAGAGATCATAAGAAAAATATAGTTATAAATGTTTTGTTAACAGCTGTAAGATATATATATCAGTTTGTAAATGATTCAGGAAAGTGATTATAATTGCAGTTCAGTTATATATTTTCTTCTAATTATTATTTTATGTTGACATGCTGCTGTATGTTTATCTTCTCTTCTGTATCATACTCTCTTAGAGAGAGTTACAAATGTGCTGAGAAAAACAAGGATATGTCTTTAAAAGTGAAACTTAAGAATAGTGTGCTTAGTGACACCAAAAGCTTCTCTATTTCTCGGATCGGTCGAAGTCCTCTTTTCTATGTATAGTTGTATGTATTCCATATTTGGAACATTTGTACAGTGTTTTATTGTTAGGGGTTAGTCTGGTAGACAGTTAAGAATTGTCTTCGGATTTAATTTAAAAAAAGTTCCAGTGAAGCTTACTACACAGGCTGTAGATAAAGACTGTACACAGAGAGAGATAGTGGAATTATTATTGTAATCATCAGGTATTAGTGTATAAAGAGACTTAAGGTTTTAATTGCAATTTTGTTTTTTGTTTTTTTCCTTTTTTGTGTGAGTGTGTTGTGCAGTCATGTATATTATTATTATTTCTTATCATTTTTCATTTTTTTTCATGCAGTTGTGTGGTTAGTGAATTCATCCTTTCTGGTTTGAAACCGTTTCTGGATCAGGGACAAGCTGGCAGAAGAGTGGCCCAACCATAAGGAATGATGCCATTGGCCGCGTGCCAAAATATTACGTCCAGTTTTAGGAGCAAGTTGTAAAAAAAAGGGAAAAGAAAGAAAAAAAAAGAATAAAATAAAGTAAGATAGATATATAAAACTGGATAAAAAAAAGAATGAGAGTGAGAGTAAGAGCATGAGGAACTGAGCACGAGAACGAGCACAAGAGCATGTATGAAAAAAGAGTGAGAGACAGCCAGTGAGAAAGGGAGAGAGTGAATGTTGGTTGAATATAATGTTTTCATAGCATAATTGGAGCTGTATGGGAGTATATAGTGTTGTAGCATTTACATCTTTCAAAGGTTACAGTAACCTTATTGTCTAGTAGACAGAGGAGTTCATTGATGAAATACTCTCAAAGTCTGTATTATATCAGTTAGTCACTAATCTTCATTTGTCTTCTATTTGTCTCCCAACAGAGAAAAGTCCTGTGGTTTTTGTACAGTTGTTTATTCATTGAGATTAAAGCACTTAAATTCATGATTTTTCCTTTTTTCTGAAATTCTTGTTAATTATCCTTGTCTTTTTCCTTTCTACTCTATCAGGAAGGTTTGAAGTTCAGCATAGCTGAAGACTACATCCATATTCTTTTGACTTGAAAAGAGGCATGTACTTGTGTTATTCTTTGTTTTGAAATTATTATTTAGTCAATTTTTTTTATATAAAAGAACTAGAGCTAGGAACTATTATTCTCATTAAGAAGAACGGTTAAGATGATAAGATCCTGTTGTTGTGGTAGAGGCTATAAAATTATGAATAGCTCGAGTTTTCATGGCATAGGTCTGGGGATAAGGTGTGCCAATATCAGATCATGGTACAGAGCGAAGTTAAGTGAATCTGAATCCAGCTGGTTCCAAAATTTATTGTATCTTTTCTGTATGTCCAAGAATTCAGAGTATTTAAAGTGTGAGTTCTTAATGATAGACTTCTTGTGGTAAAGGCCTTTGGTTTTAGGGAATAAAGTTTTTCTTATCTTAACAAATTTTCAAATTTTATACAGTATGTTTTCTTATACCTTTCTCTCTTGTTTTCTTTTCTTAAGATATTTTCCATGGAATCTCAAGTAATTTCTATGGTAACTGATAGACCTTTTAGAATGTGTTTGTAGCACAGATAATTCTTATTAACTTGAGTCTTTTGTCTTTCAGTCATGCATACATTTCTTCATCTTTCTTCTCCTGTTCTTACATACTTGGCCATGTGCAATAACCTTTTGAAAGCTACTTTTTAAAACTATAATATAGATAAATTGAGTTTTTTATTCTTCTTCAGATTTGACTCTTGACTCTATCCATTATGCTGCTTCAAGGCTCTTTGCCAAGAATAGATGTGTTGTGACAGTAGAATTTTTTTTTTTTTTAATTGAAAAGGATAAATTGGTCACACATTGTGATAGACTTCGATGTAAAACAAACTTTCTGTTTTCTTGTTATTTTTTTTTATTTTTTTTTATAGACATGTAATTCTGCTCCAGAAAGATGTTTCAGATAACAAGAAAAAAACTGGTGAAACAAATAGAATGTAGAATCAAGTAACATATATCCAATGGCAAAACTTTACTGATACATTTTGCATCAGTAATTGGTAGTTTGATTAGAGGTTATTTTTCTTTCAAATTATTGCTGGAATTTAAGATTTAAAAAAAAAATTGTTGACTGTTGGAATGTAACAGTCATGCTAGCCAGTGTTTTTAGGTGCTAATATACATAACTGTGACATTTAATTTTCAACTTAAATACTAGAAATGGTGTGAAAGTGATTGTGTTTTGTTATTGTTTTTGTTATTTTCATTATTTTTTTCTATTATTATTATTATTATTATTTTCAATAAAGTTTAATCCTTTTTTTCCTGTTATTTTCTCATTCTTATTCTTTTTCATCTTAGTTTTCCTTTGTCAGCATATTTCTTGTTTGCCTTCTCTTTCTCCTCTTGAAAATTATTCCCTTATTATTTTTGTTTCTTCTATTTTTCAATTTATCTTTGTTTCTCTCTGTTTATCTCTTCCATTTCCCAAGTCATTCTCAAAGACGAGGTTATGACTTCTTTCACTTCATGACTTATCTTAATGCTTTATTTTTCTTGCAGTTACAATTTATCATGATTTGAAGTTTCCTCTTTTTTTAATTGATAATTTTTTTATCTATTATTTTTTTTTTTAATTGATTATTTTTTTTGTATATATATATTTTTTCATTATTTATTTTTTTTCTATTTTTTTTTCTTTTTCCTTTTTTCATTATTATGTATCTTGGCACATTTAATTGCATTCTTTTTCTTCTTTTTCTTTCTCATTCAGTTATGTTTTCCATTGAGGTTTCCCTCACGGTAAAATGCTGATCTTATTTTCTGCCCGTTTCTAGTAGATATTCAATGGAGGCTGTTCCGATTGCAGTTGAGATTAGAAAACAGGTAACTGTAGGTGATGTAGTGAATGAATAATCCTGTGCTGCATATTATCATCTTGTTGATTTTCATTGGTTGTGTCTTGGAAAACCTCATATTTGGAGGCTGGTTTTTATTTATTACTCTTGCTTTTATTGTTATTATTATTTTATTATTATTATTATTATTATTATTATCTTCATTATGTCATTATTATTATTGTTAGAATTATTATTATTATTATTTTATTATTATTATTATTATTATTATTATTATTATTATTATTATTATTATTATTATCTTCATTATGTCATTATTATTGTTAGAATTATTATTATTATTATCTTCATTATTATTATTATTATCTTCATTATTATTATTATTATAATAATAATAATATTAATTATTATTAATATAATTATTATCATTATTACTATTATTATTATCATCATTATTATCATTATTATTATTTTGTTTTAATCATTATCATTAACATTTATTTTTCTAATTTCTCCATGTTTTTTTTTTTAACTGATCCATGTTTTTCTTTTACATTTTTTCCCCTTTCCTTCTTTCTATATTTTATATTATTTTTTTTTAAAACAAAGTCAGCAATAATTTTTTGTAAATGACTATAAGACTCTTGTGATTCATGTACATAGGTTCAGTGAGACAAAAGATCAATAAAGAATGAAAATTTCAATACATACTTTTTCTCTTCTTTCATTCTCAGAAAAAAATAAGAAAGAAAAAGGAAGTATGAACAGATGCTCAAAATTAATGAATATTAAAAAATAATATGAAAAAATATGATGATAATAATGATTAGTACAGAAGTTTTAAGTCGGTTCTTAAATGTCTTTGAAAAGAAAATTAAGCTGGCATTGACGTTAAGATAATATATATATAGTTAATCGATGGTTTTGTTTACAAATATACATATTTATGACTGAATTTTCCTAGTGTTGCAGATGGAAAAAAAACTAACATAGCATCAAGGATTAAAAAACAAACATGTATGTGTATATATATATATTTTTTTTTTTTTTTTTTTTCTTTCTTTTTTTTCGAGGTTCACGGAAGTAGTGATATAGACGATGCAACTAATATGATAGCAATTTAACCAGCAATGAAGACAATTAACGTCAATATAAACAGCTGCTCATCTGCTTTAATGTCGATGACTCAGATATCCAGTTTCGATAGTTTTTTTTAAGCCTGTACTTTTGATCTTTCGATTTTATTGTTACTACGTATTGATGTAACCTTTCTTTTATATTGCATAACCATAAAAAATAAAGTGGTTAAAAGTGTTTAAAAAAGAGTCTGAAAAAAACAACGTACTCTGATGTAGACTTTCATCTTTGTTCATCACAACATAAAAGAAAGGATAGCAAATGTTACCAATATTGATGAGCATTAGATATTAAAAGGACTCACCAGCCAATCATTCTGTACATTTTTGAATGATCTGTTCAAATGATAGATAAAAATTATGAAAGTGGAATATGTTTATCCATTGATTAACCGATATATGTATGTATGTATATATGTATATATGTATATATGTATATATATATATATATATGTATATATATATATATATATATATATATATATATATATATATATACACATACATACATACATACATACATACATATACACAGACACAGACACAGACACAGACACAGACACACACACACAGACAGACAGACAGACACACACACAGACACAAGACACAAGACACAAGACACAAGACACAAGACACAAGACACAGACACAGACACAGACACAGACACAGACACAGACTCAGACTCAGACTCAGACTCAGACTCAGACTCAGACTCAGACTCAGACTCAGACTCAGACACAGACTCAGACTCAGACTCAGACTCAGACTCAGACTCAGACTCAGACTCAGACACAGACACAGACACAGACACAGACACAGACACAGACACAGACACAGACACAGACACAGACACAGACACAGACACAGACACAGACACAGACACACACACACACACACACACACACAGACACACACACAGACACACACACAGACACACACACAGACACACACACAGACACACACACACACACACACACACACACACACACACACACACACACACACACACACACACACACACACACACACACACACACACACACACACACACACACACACACACACACACACACACACACACACACACACACACACACACACAGACACACACACACACACACACACACACACACACACACACACACACACACACACACACACACACACACACACACACACACAGACACACACACACACACACACACACACACAGACACAGACACAGACACACACACACACACACACACACACACACACACACACACACACACACACACACACACACACACACACACACACACACACACACACACACACACACACACACACACACACACACACACACACACACACACACACACACACACACACATCAATTTATATTTTCTCACACTGGAGGATATAGTCATTAATATAAGAAAAAAATATACGTCCATAGAACTAACTTTATTCACTTAATCAAATCCAGACATTACATGTATAAGATGGAGCATGTCTTTCTACACTAATACATTGACGGAACAGGAGTATAGAAATATGTGCAAAAATGTATGAAAAAACTTTGGACAAAAATCTTTGATATAGGGAATGTTTTTATAATCTTTTTTTTATTTTTTCATTACATGACAAAGGCATTTATAAGGATAGGTGTGTCTAAAACTAAGGCCGATAATGATTTCCTTAAATAAATTAAAAAGGAATAAATGAAATTGCTTTCTAGTTGATGCCAAAGAAAAAAGAAAGAAAAAAAAAAGATTTCAAGCCTAATATTTACCTATTTTTGTGAAAAAACAAACAAAGAAAAGACAATAATAATAATCATCATAGATGAAATAAGAATATATATATATTTCTTCTCAAAACTTGGTTTCTGGCAGGAATGAACATGAACTTAGATTTAGCAATGAACACTTTCTTTTAGGAGGGGCACAAGTGAAGCTTTCTTCTTATTATTATTTCTATTCAAATGTTTCAAAAAAGGGGTAGGGGGAAGGGGGAAGGGCAGAGGAGGAGGGGGAGGGGGAGGGGAGAGGAGGTTGGGAAATTAGAAAAAGGAGAGGAGAGGATGGGGGGAGGGGGTTATTGGTGGTGGTGGAGGGGCGGGGGGTGGAGGGGGAGGGGAGTTTCTAAGTCTCTAAGGCATTTTGCAATGAACTTTCTTCAATACACAAAAGGGACTATAAAAGTACAAATTGGTTAATTTTCTTAAGGGTTTGGATTTTAAAATTCAGTTTGTTCGTCGACAAAATTCCTAATGATCCGTAGAAAAAGATGGCATTAAAAGTGTACTATAAGAAAACCAAAGAGGGAAAATGAGAAGTAAAATCTATCATAACATTAGATAATAATGATAATAATAGTGAAATGAAAATAATAATAATAATGAGAATAATATTTTAAATCCTACTAATGATAAATAATTACAACAATAATTGTAAGATCAATAAAAAAAATAATATTAATAATAACGAATCAAAATGAATACAAGGAAAATTCTACACTGTTGGCCTTACAGATTTGATGTGAATTTATATAATTTAATACACACAGAGAAAGAGAGCGAGAAAACAAAATAAAAAAGGAAACAAACGAAAACAAACCACATCCATCAGGTTAAATGTAAACAAAGTCCAAAATAACGAGAAGGAGAGAAAAGGCGAGAGAGACGAAATCAGAAATTCCTATATCTAATATCAAACATCCATTAACATGTCGGGATTATTTATACCTTACGTGTGTATGATACAAAGGATGGAACTAATAATACTTCTTTTTTTTTTTTTTTACTTATTCAGTTTTCAAAAGATATTGTGGCATTACGTCAATGTAATGCTGCTGCTGTTGTTTTTTTTAATTAACTTTCTACTCTTGTGAATTATTTTTTCTTTCGTTAGCTGGTTTAACGAAAAACATTTTGAAAATATATTTCACTATTTTTTTCAATATGCTAACACTCTACTAAACTTGTGTTGACAAAAAAAAATAATTGAGAGAGAGAGAGAGAGAGAGAGAGAGAGAGAGAGAGAGAGAGAGAGAGAGAGAGAGAGAGAGAGAGAGAGAGAGAGAGAGAGAGAGAGAGATAACAAAAATGAATGACAAAAAAAGGAAAGGAAAAAGAAAAACAGAGAATGTGAGAGGGGAAAATAGGAGACGCCAAGTGAACGAATAACGCATCTTTGAAAGTTGATAGTTTGCTAAATAGTCGTGATGAAAACCAAGTGTTAAAAGCAAGAACTAATGAAAAAAGTGTTTTGTATACCATTTTCAATATTGATCATTTATATCTGCTGGTGATGGCTAATTATGTAAATAAGAGAAATTGCAAATCTTACTCATTTATTTAATTTTCATTCTTTTCAGGCTAATACGAGTATGTAAAGTTAAGAAAAAAAAAATGTAATTTTTCCCCCAAAAATATTTTCTTGGTCTTATCAGAGCAAAGGGTAGGTGTGTGTATAGGAGAGGGAGATCTATAGCTGGACTAAAGAAAGAAAAGTAAAGGGAAATATACAAGTAAGAGGAAGACAAAGAGAAAGAGTAAATAAGGAGTAGAAGAGGAATAAAAGCTGAAAATATATATAGAGAGAAAATATAGAACTAAACAATTCAAGATGGACTCAACTGTAATATTTTTATTAGCATTCTGTCTCTGCTAATCAGGTGATATTCTTCCCTGGATTTGATATGTTGAGAAATATAAAGTGAGTCTTCTTACACTTGTTCTAGAAAAGGAATTGAGTTCTTTTAAATGGGAGTTTGGAAAGAAACGAATATATGAGTATATGTATACACACATGTATATACATACATGCATATATATATATATATATATATAATATATATATATATATATATATATATATATATATATATATATATATATATATATATATATATATATATATATATATATATATATATATATAGAGAGAGAGAGAGAGAGAGAGAGAGAGAGAGAGACAGTTGGAGAAGGGTCCTAAATTTTTGGTTTCATATTTGAGTTTTCAGTCTCCAGTATTCCCTTTTATTTATGATTTCTCTTATTTACCCCGCAATACAACTTTTCTGGCATTTTCCTCCTGCTTCTCCTCCTCTTTTCTCTCTCACTTGAACTCCTCCGAGCCAGGGAAATACATTGAAACAAAGACAAAAACAAAACAAAGACTTTTTTTGGGGTCTGTTCTTGTTCTTTTTTGTTTTTTTGTTTTTTGTTTTTTTTTACGGCAGCACTTCCAACAGATGTGTGAATGATTCTTCTCTTCCCTCTTCTTCGTTGGACATCTGTGTTATGATGGTCTGTTGGAGGTGAAGCAAGGAGGCTGATAAAGGGACGAGCGAAGAAGGGATGATAAAGATGGGAGGCGAGGAGGACCAAGAAGAAGAGGGACGAGTAGGAGAAGAAGGAGGAGGAGGAGGAGGAGGAGGAGGAGGAAGGGGTGGTGTTGGTAGTGGTAGTGGTAGAGGAGGAGGAGGTGGAAGAGGAGGAGGAAGGAAGGAAAGGGATTATAAAGTGGAACAAAGAGGAAAAGAGAGGAAAGGACGGGAGAATGAGAAAAGGGAAGGGTAGGATAAAGGAGAGAATGAGTGAATTTATGGGGGCTGGGAGATTGACACGATCAGGAAGAATGGGGAGAAAAGAAGAGGAGGAAAACCAAGAAGGGAGAGAGCAATGATGATAGTGAGGGACGAGAGAAGAAAAGGCTGAGGCAAGGACGGAGGCGGCGACGTCGTGGAGTTAGAACACAGAAGAACGACTCCCTCTGTCTGTCCAGCCGCCCTTACGCCGTCTCGGTTGCTATCTCTCCCTCCTCCTCCTCCTCCTCCTCCTCCTCCTTTTTCTCCTCCTCTTCTCATCTTTCTCGGTAGTCTTCCTCCTCCTCCTCCTCCTCCTCCTCCTTTTCTCATCCTTGGCGCCACACCTCTTCATCCTTTTGCCGCCACTCTTGCCAAACATCCTCCTCCTCTTCCTCCTCTTCCTCGTCCTCTCATCATCCTCGCCGTCCCTCCCCTTTATCCTCTCCTTTCATGTTGCTGCATCTCCTCTCTTCTCTCAGTGAGCGAACTTGAGAGCGAAGACCGTGGAGGCGAGGAGAGCCGGCAGATGCACGGCGAGGGAGTCTCCGTCGTTGCCTGAATCGTCCCCGTCGCCGCCGTCGTCGCTGTCGTCGTCCCCGTCCTCGTTCTCAGCGCCGGCGGCGTCTGCGGGGAGAGGGGGGAGGGGGGGGGGGTAATTAGTCATGAGAAAAAAACTCTTGATTCAGAGAGGAAGAGACTTCTAAACGCAAGGAGCTGCTTTGTATTGAAAGAGCGGGTCCGGCGTCCCGAAGAGCACAGGGGAGGACCTACGGTATGTTGGTTGACGAGGAATATTCTAGGAAGAATGTTGTATATGTGTGGGGGTGGGGGGCACTATGGGGGGTGGGAGGTGGGAGGTGGGGGGGAGGTTGGACTGTTGATGGATGTTTAAGAACAGTTTGGAAGGATTTGTACCGTGTCACCAAATAAGGAGGCACGGCTTTGGCTTTTGACTGGTTGAGTTAAGAGTGGCATGACTGAAGAACTTGTCGGGAACATGATGTAGGAGGAACACCATAACTTAAGAGGCAAGACCTTTGCTTTGTGTAAGGAGGGGGAGCGTGAGTAACAAATATCCATGTGGGATGAATGACACGGAATTAGCATATGTAAGGAGCTACTGCAGAGGGAGGAATGACTTAACTGAAAAAATATTTTTAAAGATTTAAAAAAAAGAAAAACAATAACATGAATTAATAGCTAAGAACTACTATTACATAAAATGATAAAGAGATATATTGAGAGAATGTAAATGAAATGTGTTTTTTTTTTGTGATGAAAATCAGCATTATGATTTGCATAGAAACGTTTGTTGATAATATACACTATCATAAAAAAAATCAAAAGTAAATACACATGGTCAGTGGAAGAAGATTATCAGAATCTGAAAAGATAAACTGTTTATTGAGAGACCACATTTTGCTTCCCGCACGATGGTTAAAGAATTACAAACAAGCTGAAAAAAACGAGTAATAATGTGTAAAAGATAACTGATAAAACGTAGAATACAAACATACGAACACAAACACACACACTCACACACACAGACAACCCTACACACACATATGCCCCCCCCCCCCTCCCTCCTACAAAACCCCCACTCTGACCCTACAGAAATGTCAAGCCTCATCATCTACCTCCATTATCTATTTATCTACCCTCCCCCTCCCCCTCCCTCAACACTCGTTCTTTACCCTTACCCCCTCCCCCCTCCTACCTTCGTACCCAAACGCACACTCTCATCCCCCCCCCCTTCGGCCTCCACGCCTCCTCCTACCCCTCTCCCACAGTGTTCCCTATTCTCTCACCTCATCTTACCCCTTCCCTTCCCTATCCCTCTCCCCTTCCCCCTATCTCTCCCACCTCATCCCCCTTCCTCTCCCTCAGCCCTTCTCTCTCTCTCTCTATCCCGTCCCTCTCCCCCCGTCTCTCTACCGACTCCCTCCCCCCCACCCCATCACCACACACGCAGCTGCCCAACTCCTAAAGAAAACCTCAGCTGCAACTTAGCAACAACATACCAAGCGAGCGCGTGCAATTGCCATGCAACTAGGCCCGTCCTCGGTAACCTAGTAACAAACACAGCTGTTCACGTGACCTATTAATAAATAACTCCGCCCCCTTTCTCTTATTTTCTATTTATTTGTTTATCTATTTTTTTTAAGCCTGCGACGCAATGCGCTTAAGAGACTAAAGGTCTAAAATGTTTTCTCTAATGAATGACCTATAACTAGGATAGGATAATAAGGGATGATGATGGTGGAGGAATTGTCTCTCTCTCTCGCTCTCTCTCTCTCTCTCTCTCTCTCTCTCTCTCTCTCTCTCTCTCTCTCTCTCTCTCTCTCTCTCTCTCTCTCTCTCTCTCTATCTCTTTCTTTCTCTTTTGTACTGTATCAATTTAATCTAACAAACCATAAAGTCATTCAACTCACACGAAACCAAAATTATCGTTTCAAAATATCCCCAATTTTATAGAAGCTTTAATCATAATTTTGCATTCTCTTTATCTTTATCATAATGTTTTTGCCACGATATAAAACTTTTTTTTTAAAGCAGACACCATCAACTATCAATGATCATTAATATATATACAACACAAGCACTAAATAATTATCAATAAGACCTTTAAGTCAATATTGCAACATTATCATCTGATACTTGCAATAGTCACCAATTGATAACTGGAATCATCTTAGCTTCCAACAAAGAATACCATATCATCATTCAAAAGATTGTGAAATGAAGATGAACCAGAAACACCTCGGAATGGAATAATAATAATAATAATAAGAAAAAAAAAATAGACAACATAGTATTATACAAAAGAAAAGAAGAGAATATATACACCAAATTATCTATTCATCGAACGAATCCAAAAGAAAAATAAAACGGCGAAAAATAACAAATGAATTTGGTGAAGCGCAAGATGAACAACATGTTTGAAATCATCGAGAACA
>BOPN01002668.1:92500-102500 GCA_017312705.2 Penaeus japonicus | reverse complement strand
TGTGTGTGTGTGTGTGTGTGTGTGTGTGTGTGTGTGTGTGTGTGTGTGTGTGTGTGTGTGTGTGTGTCTCTGTGTGTGTGTATGTGTGTGCGTGTGTGTGTGTATGTGTGTGCGTGTGTGTGTGTGTATGTGTGTGCGTGTGTGTGTCTATGTGTGTATGTATATTAAAAGAGAGAGAGAAGGCGGGAAAATAGATAGATGGATAGACAAATTGATCGATAGAACGAGAAGAAAAACACGCAAACACGCACACTCAATCTACTTCCCTCCACCATCTATCTGCCCCCTCCCTTTCCCCTTTCCCCTCCTCCCCCCTCTCCCCTCCCCCTTCCCTCCCTTCACTCACCAGCAGCTGGGGCGTCAGTGGTGTCCGAATTCTCAGCCGCTTCTTCGGTTTCGGCTTCCTGTGCTGCCGAGGGAAGTTGGGCTTCTCCTTCCTCTGCTGCCACCACTGCCACCGCGACTGCCACCACCAGCATTGTCGCCACAATCATGCGCCAGAATCTCATCATGTTGGTCTGTTAGGAGGAGGAAATCATGAGTCGAAGTCAAGAAGGTAAGAGTTCGAACACTAATGTTAATAGTTATCGATATTTTTTGTGACAATAATCCTATTTTGCAATGATGATCATAATTGATGTTTTTTATAATATTCGTAAGTGATTATCCGTAAGGCTAACTATAGAATCCAGAATCGTAATATATAATGACAGTAGGTAATTATATCTTTTCATAAGTACATAATTATACACGTGCTTTTGACATTGCATGTTCACGATATTCAAAGAGGGATATACAGATCCGCATACACGTGAAACACAGACAGACAGACAGACACACACACACACACACACACACACACACACACACACACACACACACACGCACACACATACACACACACACAGACACACACACACATACACATACACATGCACACACACACACACACACACACACACACACACACACACACACACACACACACACACACACACACACACACACACACACACACACACACATACACACACACACACACACACACACACACACACACACACACACACACACACACACACACACACACACACACACACACACACACACACACACATACAGACGAACAGAACACAATGACCTATTACCATACCATAAATGCCTTTTTAACTTCCAATTCGACCGTTTTTTTTATCAGAAAATTAAGATTGTTACACTCACAACCTATAATATTTAATACATATTTCATTACAAAAAGAAAGAAAGAAAAAAAAAGATAAATAAACAATAGATCATCCATCTGACGATATATGATAAAAAAGAAAGAAAATAAAATGAAACAAAAGCTTACGGTTAAAATATCGTCATATTTCACTCTAAAATGGACTCGGTTGTCAAGCTTTGTTGTTTTGTTAGGGAGGGTGTGTGTGGGGGGGGGGGTGAGTAGGGGAGGGGGTATTGAAAATATAATAGGAGGAAGAGGGAGTGGGAGTGAGAGTGGGAGGGAGGGAGGGTGAGGGTGAGATGGATAAAGGGAGGGAGGTGTGGGTGGAGGGATGGAGAGAAAGAAAGGGGAGTGAGGAACGAGGATTGGAGGGAGGGAGGGAGTGAAGTAAGGAATGGGGGAGTGGTGGAGGGAGGGAGGAGGGGAAGGAGAGAGGAAATGAAGGAAGGAGGGAATTGGGGAAGGAGATAGGGAGGAGCGAGGATAGGAGTGAGGGAGGGAAGGGGACGGCAGGAGAGAGAAAGAGCGAGATCGAGATCGAGAGAGAAAGAGAGAGAGAGAGATAGAGAGAGAGAGAGAGAGAGAGAGAGAGAGAGAGAGAGAGAGAGAGAGAGAGAGAGAGAGAGAGAGAGAGAGAGAGAGAGAGAGAGAGAGAGAATTATAACTCTGTATCCCTTTTTCCCTCTTTCTCTCCCTATTTTCTCCCTCCGTGTGGGTCCAGCCTTTGAAATCGCCGCTAAAAAATCCGTTTCCTTCCTTTCCGTGTCTTTCCGTGCGGGTCCATCACCGAAAACACCAATTAATACGTAAGATAGGGATCGTCGCCTCACCTTCTCCCGCCCTCATTTTCCACGGAGGCGCCGCCATGTCCCGTCTCCCCCTTCCCCTTCTCTACCCCTCCCCTACTTACTTCCTCCCTTCCCCCTCCCACCCAGCCTCGTTCTCTTGCTCCCTCTTTACCCCTTTTTTTCTCTCCTCCTACCTCGTTTCCCCCTCTTTTTTGTTGCTTCTCAACTGCCTTTTCTCCATCTCGTTTCCTCTAACTTTCCCTCTCCCACCACTTACCTCCCCTCTCCCCAACCCCTCACCCCTACTCCGTCCTTCACCTCTCCCTTCACCCTCCCCTTACCCTCACCTCTTCACTCCCATCCACACCTCCCCCCCCCACCCTCCCAACCCCTCAACCCCCCAACACAACGTCCGGTGGTGATATTAAACTCGAAAATGAACGCAGTATGTCAGGTCACTGGCTCCGATCTGGGTCACTCGTAGGGCGGGCAGTTGACAACAGAAATAGTCCGAGCGCTTTACGTTAGCGGTTGGGGACACACGTGGCAACGTCGCAATTGCATGGCCGGACTCTTGGCGTGTTGACATAATATATATATGTGTGTATTACTTTTATTCTATTTTATTGCCATGTTTAAAAAATAAGTAATAATAATAAACAGTATTTTAAAATTATTCTTGTCCTTCGTGTACTATTAACTTTCAGAATCATCGCAATCATTATTTCCTTGGTGCTGATGCAATGACTTTGCAAGGAGTGGGCAACCTTGTTTATATATCAGTTGTGTTGAAACTTTGGTTTCTTGCAACGTGGCAAGGGTCGTATAATCTTAAACAAAATTATTTCAACAATCGCTTGCACATTGTCCAGCAATGCTCCACTTATACACACACACACACACACACACAGAAGTAGAGATAGATAGATAGATAGAGTGAGTGAGAGAAATAGTAAGAGTGACTGAGAGAGAAAGAGAGAAAGAGTGAGATTGAGAGTGAGAGTGAGTGAGTGTGTGAGAGAGAGAGAGAGAGAGAGAGAGAGAGAGAGAGAGAGAGAGAGAGAGAGAGAGAGAGAGAGAGAGAGAGAGAGAGAGAGAGAGAGAGAGAGATAAAGAGAGAGAGAGAAAGAGAGAGAGAGATTGAGAGAGAGAGAGAGAATCAAAAGCAGATACACAGACAGATAAAAATAGTGAGTGGCTATGTGAGAGAGAGTGAGAGTGAGAAAGTGAGTGAGAGAGAGAGAGAGAGAGAGAGAGAGAGAGAGAGAGAGAGAGAGAGAGAGAGAGAGAGAGAGAGAGAGAGAGAGAGAGAGAGAGAGAGCGAGTGTGAGTAAGTAAGAGTGAAAGAGAAATTTAGAAGGAGATACACAGACAAACTAGATAAAGACAAGACGGACGGATAAACATACAAAGCAAAAACCAGAGACCTCAACGCTGCCTCAAGTAGACCGCGGGCTGATTAGACATTAAAGAAAACGGGGTACGCCACTTCGAGGGAGGACAAAAGGATATAAATTACGTTTAACTATCTTTCAATATATTTTTTCCCCGGCTGTGACTCGACGCATATCTGATGCCTAAATATAGTTGGTACGTCTTAATCGTTGATATAGTTCAAGGCTAATGAATACACCATGTTATTATATGATACGTGACCTTATGTTATAACATGAAATTATATGCTATGACCTTTCCTCTCGCTATAAGAAAGGATATATACAACGTAGATAGACTTCATTAATCCAGACCATTGTTAAACTAATAGACTTGGCAATGATATGATTAATGATGATCAATATTCTAATATTTGTAAAGCGTCCGTTCGTCTTGAATCTTTTGCAGGTGGTTGTGGATGTTACTGGGAATGGTTTGAATAAAATGACCGTTATTTTTCATTTGCATACGTGTGTGTGTGCGTGCGTACGTGTGTGTGAGTGTGTGTGCGCTGTATGTAAGAAAGAGAGGCCAATTCAAATATTTATAGGCTAGTAAGGAAGGTGATGATGGGAATGGTAGAAATAGTAGAAGTATAATTATATCAGTAAAAATAATAAAACTCTTAATCATAACAATAATGCAATTGAAAAAAAAGACAGAAAAAGGAGGAAGAGGTGGAACAGAAGAGAAATGTGAAGAGGAAGAAGAAGGATGAAGTAAGAGACGAGGATGAGAAAAAAGGCAGAGAGAAGTAAGAAACGATGAGTAAAATGAAATAAAAGATAAAAAGAAGTGGGAGACGAAGAAAAAGAAAGACAAAAAGAGGGGAAAGACGAAGAGCGAAGAAAAAGTAGCAAGTATAAGAGGTAGTCAAATAAAACGAAAATTTAAGGAAAAGGAAGACCAAAAAGAAGAAGAAGAACAAGAAGAAGAAGAAGAAAGAAAGAGAGAGAGAGAAAAAAAAACCGAAAAGGCAAGAGCGCAATTTTGGGGCTCAGTCTCACCTGTAACGTGAGTCATGAGGAGGGGGGGGGTAGAGGGGTAGGAGGGAGGGAGTGGAGGAGGAGGAGGGGGTGGGAAGAGGAGGAGAGGAAGGTGGAGGAAGAGGAGGGGAGGGAGGAAAGGCAGGAAGTGGAGGAGGGAGTTGAAGGGTGGGAGGGAGGGAGGGAGGGAGGGAGGGAGGGAGGGAGGGAGGAGGAGGAGGAGGAGGAGGAGGAGGAGGAGGAGGAGGAGGAGGAGGAGGAGGAGGAGGAGGAGGAGGAGGAGGAGGAGGAGGAGGAGGAGGAGGAGGAGGAGGAGGAGGAGGAGAGGAGGAGGAGGAGGAGGAGGAAGAGGAGGAGGAGGAGGAAGAGGAGGTGGGGAGAGGAGAAGGTGGAGAGGGAGGATGAGGGGGTGGGGTTAGAGGGGTGGGAGGGAGGATGAGGAAGAGGAAGAGGGGGGTGGGTGAGGGAGGAAAGGGAGGAGAGAGAGGAGAAGAATAGTAGTAGTAGCAGGAGGAAAAGGAAGGGGAAAAGAGGGAGGAAAGGGAGGAGGAATAGAAGGAGAACAGAGGACAAGAGGAGAAAGAGGAGGAAGAAAAAAGAGAAGAATGGTAAGAGGAAGGGTTAAGGCAGACAGGCAGAGAAAGGAGGGAGGTGGGAGAGGAGGAGGAAGATGAGGAGAACAAGAAGCTGAAAGAGGGCATGAGGAGAGGATGAAAAGGGGATGAGGAGAATGAGGAGGATGAGGAGAATGAGGAGGAGGAGAAGGTAAACTTAGAGGTGGGTTGAAGGGGGGAGGTTAAGAGGGGAGGGGGGGGGGGGAGGAAGCGTGAGCGAAAGAGGAGAAGATAAAGAGGGAAGAGAGAAGGGGAGTGAATATTTTCATGGATTTGCGTGTGTGTATGTTTATGTGCTTGTATGACTATTCACATGCTTATGTGTACGTGTGATTTTGTGCGCGTGCGTGTGTGTATGTGTGTGTGTGTTTGTGTATGAGTGTATATATGTGCATTAATCCTTCTATCATTATTTTTCTATAAAAATAATCAAATCTTATCTTTACATCGCAATATTTCTTCCCACAAGGAGAAATAAGAAAAAAATGAATAGAAAAAAAAGGAAATAATTCGACGAAGGGAAATAAAAGAGGAGAAAAGAATGTTAATGAATGAATGAATAGAAAAGCAAATTGATAAATAAGTAAATGAATGAATAGATAAAATATAAAAAGTGAAAAAATACCGATAACATAAGACATAAGCATGTGCATATCATGTTGATACTTTCATAATTCAAGTATGTAAATGACACATATGTGATTCATCAATTTATTCATGTTACAGACACTTGCACAGCAGCAGGACGAAGAGAGAAAAAAGTAAGAATGAATAACAACAGGAACAGCAATGACAACAAAAAATTACTGAGGCTTTACAAGATGAGGGGAGGAGGGAGGGGATGGAGAGAGAGAGAGAGAGAGAGAGAGAGAGAGAGAGAGAGAGAGAGAGAGAAAGAGAAAGAGAGAGAATGGAAGGAAAAATAAGAGTAGAAGTTAAGGAACAGGGAGGTATGCAGATAGATAGATGAACAAATGGATAAGCAGATCAATAGATATGTAGATATAGATACAGGGAGGGAGACAGAGAGCGAGAGAGCGAAGGAGGAGGAGGAAGAGGAGGGAGGGGTCTGGGGGTTGGGGGGGGGGGGTTACGACGGCGCCGTCCCTCGCTCATGACTGAGGAGAGGAGAAAGGAGGAGAGGAGAAAGGAGGAGAGGAGAAAGGAGGAGAGGAGAAAGGAGGAGAGGAGAAAGGAGGAGAGGAGAAAGGAGGAGAGGAGAAAGGAGGAGAGGAGAAAGGAGGAGAGGAGAAAGGAGGAGAGGAGAAAGGAGGAGAGGAGAAAGGAGGAGAGGAGAAAGGAGGAGAGGAGAAAGGAGGAGAGGAGAAAGGAGGAGAGGAGAAAGGAGGAGAGGAGAAAGGAGGAGAGGAGAAAGGAGGAGAGGAGAAAGGAGGAGAGGAGAAAGGAGGAGAGGAGAAAGGAGGAGAGGAGAAAGGAGGAGAGGAGAAAGGAGGAGAGGAGAAAGGAGGAGAGGAGAAAGGAGGAGAGGAGAAAGGAGGAGAGGAGAAAGGAGGAGAGGAGAAAGGAGGAGAGGAGAAAGGAGGAGAGGAGAAAGGAGGAGAGGAGAAAGGAGGAGAGGAGAAAGGAGGAGAGGAGAAAGGAGGAGAGGAGAAAGGAGGAGAGGAGAAAGGAGGAGAGGAGAAAGGAGGAGAGGAGAAAGGAGGAGAGGAGAAAGGAGGAGAGGAGAAAGGAGGAGAGGAGAAAGGAGGAGAGGAGAAAGGAGGAGAGGAGAAAGGAGGAGAGGAGAAAGGAGGAGAGGAGAAAGGAGGAGAGGAGAAAGGAGGAGAGGAGAAAGGAGGAGAGGAGAAAGGAGGAGAGGAGAAAGGAGGAGAGGAGAAAGGAGGAGAGGAGAAAGGAGGAGAGGAGAAAGGAGGAGAGGAGAAAGGAGGAGAGGAGAAAGGAGGAGAGGAGAAAGGAGGAGAGGAGAAAGGAGGAGAGGAGAAAGGAGGAGAGGAGAAAGGAGGAGAGGAGAAAGGAGGAGAGGAGAAAGGAGGAGAGGAGAAAGGAGGAGAGGAGAAAGGAGGAGAGGAGAAAGGAGGAGAGGAGAAAGGAGGAGAGGAGAAAGGAGGAGAGGAGAAAGGAGGAGAGGAGAAAGGAGGAGAGGAGAAAGGAGGAGAGGAGAAAGGAGGAGAGGAGAAAGGAGGAGAGGAGAAAGGAGGAGAGGAGAAAGGAGGAGAGGAGAAAGGAGGAGAGGAGAAAGGAGGAGAGGAGAAAGGAGGAGAGGAGAAAGGAGGAGAGGAGAAAGGAGGAGAGGAGAAAGGAGGAGAGGAGAAAGGAGGAGAGGAGAAAGGAGGAGAGGAGAAAGGAGGAGAGGAGAAAGGAGGAGAGGAGAAAGGAGGAGAGGAGAAAGGAGGAGAGGAGAAAGGAGGAGAGGAGAAAGGAGGAGAGGAGAAAGGAGGAGAGGAGAAAGGAGGAGAGGAGAAAGGAGGAGAGGAGAAAGGAGGAGAGGAGAAAGGAGGAGAGGAGAAAGGAGGAGAGGAGAAAGGAGGAGAGGAGAAAGGAGGAGAGGAGAAAGGAGGAGAGGAGAAAGGAGGAGAGGAGAAAGGAGGAGAGGAGAAAGGAGGAGAGGAGAAAGGAGGAGAGGAGAAAGGAGGAGAGGAGAAAGGAGGAGAGGAGAAAGGAGGAGAGGAGAAAGGAGGAGAGGAGAAAGGAGGAGAGGAGAAAGGAGGAGAGGAGAAAGGAGGAGAGGAGAAAGGAGGAGAGGAGAAAGGAGGAGAGGAGAAAGGAGGAGAGGAGAAAGGAGGAGAGGAGAAAGGAGGAGAGGAGAAAGGAGGAGAGGAGAAAGGAGGAGAGGAGAAAGGAGGAGAGGAGAAAGGAGGAGAGGAGAAAGGAGGAGAGGAGAAAGGAGGAGAGGAGAAAGGAGGAGAGGAGAAAGGAGGAGAGGAGAAAGGAGGAGAGGAGAAAGGAGGAGAGGAGAAAGGAGGAGAGGAGAAAGGAGGAGAGGAGAAAGGAGGAGAGGAGAAAGGAGGAGAGGAGAAAGGAGGAGAGGAGAAAGGAGGAGAGGAGAAAGGAGGAGAGGAGAAAGGAGGAGAGGAGAAAGGAGGAGAGGAGAAAGGAGGAGGAGAAGAGGAGGAGAGGAGAAAGGAGGAGAGGAGAAGGGAAAGGAGGAGAGGAGAAAGGAGGAGGAGAGGAGAAAGGAGGAGAGGAGAAAGGAGGAGGAGGAGAGAAAGGAGGAGAGGAGAAAGGAGGAGAGGAGAAAGGAGGAGAGGAGAAAGGAGGAGAGGAGAAAGGAGGAGGGAGGAGGAGGAGGAGAGGGGAAAGGAGGAGGAAGGAGGAGGAAAGGAGGAGGAGAGGAGAAAGGAGGAGAGGAGAAAGGAGGAGGAGAGGAGGAGAGGGGAAAGGAGGAGAAGAGAATGGAGGGGGGAGGAGGAGGAGAGAAAGGAGGAGAGAAAGGTGGAGGGAGAATGGAGGAGGAGGAGAGGAGAATGAGAGGAGAAAGGAGGAGGAGAGAAAGGAGGAGAGGAGAAAGGAAGAGGAGAGGAGGAGGAGAGGAGAAAGGAGGGGGAGGGAGGAGGAGAGGAAGAGAGGAGAAAAAAGGAGGAGAGGAGAAAGGAGGAAAGGAGGAGAGGAGAAGAGGAGGTGAGGAGGAGAGGAGGAGAGAAGGAGAGGAGGAGAGGAGGAGGAGAGAAGGAGAGGAGAGGAGCAGAGGAGAGGAATAGAGGAGACGAGGAGAAGGAAAGAAAAAGAGAAGAAGAGGAGAGGAGAGGAGAGGGGAAAAGAAGAAGAATAGGAGAAGAGGAGAAGAACAGATTAAATAAATAAAAAAGAAGAAAGGGGAATCAAGAACGAGAATAAGAAAGACAGGTGAAGAAAAGGGTGGAAGAGGAAGGACGAGAGAGAATAGAGGAGAGGAGAAGAAGAAGAGAGATGAATAGAAGAATAAGAAAGTGGACATGAAGAGAATAAGAAAGTGGAGATGAAGAGAATAAGAAAGGTGGTGGATAGAGAATGAAGGAAGAGGAAAGATGAAAGAAAAGAAGAGAGTAGTAGAGAGAAGACCCGAAGATAGCAGAAGAAGAAGAAGAAGAAGAAGAAGAAGAAGAGGAAGAGAGGAAGATACATGAGAGAAGGAAGAAGTGAAAGGAAGAGAGAAGAGAAAGGAGAGAGTCAGTTGCTAACATATGCTTGCAACAGCTGTTCGGCATTGCAGAGATAGAGGAAGATGGAAGAGGTGGATAAAGGATGGAGATGGAGAGAAAAAGAATACGTGGATGTGAAGAGAGGTAAAGGGAAATAGATAATAAGAGTAAGAGTATATACTCTTTCACCCCTACCCCCACCCCCACCCCCACTTCCCCCTCTTCTCTCTTCCTCTCCCTCTTTCTCTGCTTCTCCTCTCCTTCTCCCTTTCCCTCTTCCTCTCTCCACTTTTCCCTTCCCCCTCTCCCCCTGCCTCTCCCCTCCCCCTCTCTCCACTTTTCCCTTCCCCCTCTCCCCCTGCCTCTCCCCTCTCCCTACCTCTCTCCCCACCCACCCTTGATGACGTCACGTATCTCGTTTAATGAGACGTTTAATCAACGCTCACATCCCCCTCCCCCCCCCTCCCCCCCTTGCCTCTCCTCTCCCCTCCCCCCCTCGCCATCAAATAATGCGCGCACTTACTCTGAGAAACAGCTGATTAGGCGTCCGCGATACTAATAGCAAGCGGATAGAGAGAGAGAGAGAGAGAGAGAGAGAGAGAGAGAGAGAGAGAGAGAGAGAGAGAGAGAGAGAGAGAGAGAGAGAGAGAGAGAGAGAGAGAGAGAGAGAGAGAGAGAGACACTTTCAAATCGCAAAAAAAAAAAGATAAATTTCAATAAAAGAACCGATAATACGCATACACACACATACATACATACATATTTACATACATAAACACACATACACTCACACACAAACACAGATATGATTAAGAGAAATACAAGAATATCGGTAATGATAATAATGATATTGCCATCACCATAGATATTTTTT
>BOPN01002668.1:75000-77500 GCA_017312705.2 Penaeus japonicus | reverse complement strand
AATAATGACAATAATGATAATAATGATAATAATGATAATAATGATGATAATGACAATAATGATAATAATGATGATATTACTAATGATATTAATGATAATAATGATAAAGGTCAAATTTGACCGACATCTTAATTTCGCTTTAGGTTCGTGACTCCTTGATTACGAAATAATAAGATAGATTAATTTGCTTTTTTTTTTGTTGTTGTTGAAAGTAATTTCTTTGTTGTGAGCCTTAGGTGTGATTACGAAAATAAAACCAAATAAATAAATAGAGAAAAAATGACGTAAAAGAGAGCTTATGATGAATGATGATGACAGTAATTATGACAGTGTAATGACGGAAGTAATTAACATATTGATATTTATATCATTACTATTACCACCTCTAACTATAATGCTATGGTAATACTAATCTGATAACTATGATGTAAAAACATATGATAACTCAATAATGATAAAACAATAATGATATCATTAAAGAATAATAACAATGATAATATTGATAATGATAATAATGCTGATAACAAAAGCAAAAACACCACTAATAATGATAATGATAACAACAGTGATAACTGATAATAATAATAATAACAATATGATCATGAAAGTAATGATAACAAAAATAATAATGATATTGATGATGATAATGATACTAATCATTATAATTCATGACGTAAAACCGAACCCACGTTATATCCTCAATAACAAAAAGCGAACAACAACAGCAACCCATAAAAAAACGTCAATAAACGGCCTGGTTTTCAAAGCGCTCTATGGGGGGAATTTGAGCAATGGCTCTTTCAATAATTAACCAAACGCATTCCTTGACAGGTAGCTTTATAGGCCTACTTTGTACCGCGACAAAAAAGTGTCTGTTTTTTTTTTTTTTTTTTTTTTTTTTTTTTTTTTTTTTTTTTTTGTCTATCTTATTTCTCTGCCTCCTTTTCCTCTTGTCTATCTTATTTCTCTGCCTCCTTTTCCCCTCCTCATCTACCCTTCATTCTCTTCCCTTCCTCCTCTTCCCCTCCTCCTCTACCCTTCATTTTTCTTCCCTTCCTTCTCTTCCCTTCCTCCTCTTCCTCTTGATCCATGCCTTTCACCATTCTCTTCCTTCTCCACCATTTCCTCTCCCACCTCTTCTTTCTCATCTCCTTCCTCCTCCCCCTCCTCTTCTTTCTCCTCCATCTCCTTTTTCTCATCTCCCTCCTCTGCCTTTTCCTCCCCCTCTTCCTCCTCTGTTTCTTCCTCTTCATCTATTCACCCATGTCTCCTTCGTCTTACGTGTCCTCCTCCTCTCCCCCCCCTTCCTCTTCCACCACCTCCTCCTCCTCCTTCCTCCTCCTCCTCCAACTTCCTTCTCCTCCTCCTCCTCCTTCCTCCTCCTCCTACTCCACCCCCTCCTTCCTCCTCCTCCGCCCCCTCCTTCCTCCTCCTCCACCTTCCTCCTCCTCCTCCTCCTCCTTTCCCCTCCTCTCCCCCTCCCCACCCTTTCCCAATCAGCTCGTGCTATAAAAAAAACTATATTCATAAAATGCTCACAGGAAAAGGAGAAAAAAAAAATGATCATAAAAACGAGGTGACAATATCCTTTTTCCTCTTCGTGTACAGAAGGGGAGAAAAGAGAAGGGGTGGGGGGTGGGGAGAGGGTGGAGGAGGGGGGGAGGAGAGAAGGATGGGAGACAGGGTTTGGTAGGAGATAGGGTGGAGCAGGGGAGGGGAGTGTAAATAAAGGGAGGGATCTTTAGCCCCCAATTACCTAATGCACTGGTGGGGGAGGGGGGAGGAGGAAGGGGAGGAGGAGGGGAATGAGAAGGGTTGTGGGAAGGGGAGGGGGTATGGAGGGGGGGGAGAAGATAGGGAGGGACGGGGGAGGGTGACAAGCTAACAAGCGCTGTAATGTGACCCTGATCTACATTGCTACTCATAATGGAGCATCGCACGTATACAGGTTTCAGCACACTTCTATGGAGACGAAGGAGACTCATGGACGCAATCACATACGCACACGGGCACAGGTGAACGCTCTGTTTGTCTACCTGTCTGTCTGTCTGCCTGTCTGACTGTCTCTCTCCTTTCTCTCTCTATCTCTCTCTCTCTCTCTCTCTCCCTCGCTCCCTCCCCTTTCTCTCTCTCTCTCTCTCCCTCGTTCCCTCCTCTCTATATCTAAATATCTATCTATCTATCTATTTACCTATCTATCTCTATCTCTACCTATCTACCCATCTATTTCCGTCCTTCTTCCCCATTACACATTTCCGATTGCCAGGAAATGCCCTCACGTTTCCGGACCCTTCGCTCTATGCAAATTATCTCTATGTATCCTTCTGTCTGACTGTCTGTCTGGCTGTCTGTCTGAGTGTCTGCTTGTCTGGCTTTCTGTTTGTCTGACTTTTATAACATCCTGCCTGTCTGTCTTATCTGCCTATATGTCGTTTTTACTGCGTCTGTCTGTCTATCTGTATGTCTGTCTGTCTATGTATATCCATTCTTTCTATTATCC
>BOPN01002668.1:15000-17500 GCA_017312705.2 Penaeus japonicus | reverse complement strand
TTATGTATGCGTTAAGTTTGAGTTAAGTTTGAGTTAGGTGTGGGTTAAGTGTGAGTTATGTATGAGTTAAGTTTAAGTTAAGTTTGAGTTAGGTGTGAGTTAAGTGTGAGTTATGTTTGAGTTAAGTTTGAGGTGAGTGTGAGTTAAGTGTGAGTTAAGTTTGAGTTAAGTTTGAATTAGGTGTGGATTAAGTGTGAGTTCTGTATGAGTTAAGTTTGAGTTAAGTGTGAGCTCAGTGTAAGTTACGTATGAGTTAAATGAGAGTCAAGTTAAATTTGAGTTAATGGTGAGTTCAGTGAGGTTGAGTTCAGCGTGAGTTAAGTGCGAGTTTATTAGGAGTCAGATTCTCTGAATTCATGAGAGGAAGCGCTTCGACTGCTGTGACTCATGTCGTTTGGGTTGTTTATCATTCACCCTTTTTATGCTCATTTGTCTGTTGCTTTCTTCCTAATTATGTATGTTTTTTTGTTTTGTTTGTTTTTGTTTATCTGTTTATCTATGCATCTGTCTGTTTGTCACTCGCTTGTCTTTTCCAATTGTCTGTCTTTCTGTTTGTTTATATGCGTATCTGAGGTTCATGTGATTTTCTGTCAGTCAGTCATAATGATAATGATAATAATTATCATTGTTGATTTATCCGTTTCCGTCCATCTGACTTCATGTCTGTTTATATATTTTTGTTTGTTTGTCTGTTGACTGACTTCTATGGCTGTTTTTCTGTCTGTCTGTCTGTCTAAAGATACAGGTTCTATGTCTTTGTGTAGTTTTTTTTTTATTCTAATATATAAAAAATCAGGTTTACCATAATAGAAGTTACGATAAACATTTAGGCGTAGTTCGCATTTTTTTTCTTCTCAAAATCAAAGTCAAATCTATCTCTCCCTCTTTCTTCTTGTTCTTCTTCCGCTTTGTTTTTTTTTCTTCTACTGCTCTTGATTTATTTATGTCTTCCCCTGTCTTTCGTGTAGAAATGAAAAAAAAAAAAAAAAAGATTGGTCACACAAGAGCAGAGGGGATGAGAGGTGGGGAAGAGGATGAGGGAGAGAAGGGGAGAAAAAAAGGAGGGGGGGGGGTATCTGCCCTCCATCTCCCCCTTTCCCACCTCTTTGTCTATCTTATCCCCTCATCTTACCTTTCCCTTTTCTCGCCCTCTCTTACCTCCCCTCCCCCCTCCCTTACCTTCCCCTTCTCTCAATTCCTCATTTTCCCCCCTTTGCCTAACCTCTCCCACTTTGCCCCTTCCTTCCAGTCTTCCCTTCCCCCTTTCCCTTAATTTCGCCACTTTATCTTCTCCACTTTGCCCCTACCCCCCATTCCTCTCCCTTTGTTTCACCCTCCTCACTCCCTTGTCACCCCCCCCCCCCGCCCCCCGTTGCCACCCCGCTCCCCTCACTGCCCGTTCTTGAGTGCGCGCTGCCTGATTTGCATGCCTACCTCTGTGCCTATAAATCTGGCCGGAGGGGCCGTGTCGGGGACCCCTGTCTGTCTATCTGTCTGTTTTTCTGTCTGTTTGTTTGTATAATTTCCTCCCTCACTCCCCCCTCCTTCTCTCTCTCTCTCTCTCTTTATCTTTCTGTCTCTTTCTCTATTTCTATCCCTCCCCCTCTACCTCCTGTTTCCCCTCTTCCCCCTCCCCTCCCCTTTCCTCTCCCTCCTATCTCTATCTCCCTTTTTACCCCCTCCCTCTCCTCCCCCTCCCTGTCCCCTTTCTCCTCCTCTCTCTCCCTCCTCCTTCCTCCTCGCTCTCACTCCCCTCCCTCCTTCCCCTCCTCCCCTCCCCCCTTTCACCACGAGAAAGTACGACCGAGAGAGAATATCAAATGACAAGAGATAGACAGATAATTAAATAAACAAAGAGATAGATAGAAAATTAAAGGAAAGAGAAAAGATAAGAAAAAATATATATAATGAACAAAAAATGGCAACACTGTTAGATATCGTCTTAATATCATGACTGATTTTTTTTTCCTCTTTTCTTTCCCCTGTCTTTTTGCTATTCCTTTTTTTTTTAAATCTTCTCTCCCTCCCCCTCCCATTCCTTCCTTTCTTAAGACGGCTGCGTGATACTTCGATCGCTTGCAAGCACGACCTTAGAAGGCACTGTTCATTTCACTCGCCGGCGGTTGAGTAACTCATTCTCTCGTTCACTCACTTCGCTTTACTCAGTTGAATCATTCTCTTCGTTATTTGCGTTTCATTCCTCTGAGGTTTTTTGTTTCCCGTATTTGACTCAATTTGAACATTTTACTCATTTTTATTTATCATATTTCACTCTTATTTTATTTATGATATTTCATTCATTTCGAAATGATAATATTACTTGTTATGTTTATTATATTCACCATATTCCATATATTTCACTTATTCCACCCATTTATTTTGATAACATTATTTGTTTTTAATCATTCAACTCGTTCTCCACATTACTCCTTTAAGAATCTAAATATTTTATTAATATTACTAATCTTATAGCTAATATAGTTGTTCTGTCTGTCTGCCT
>BOPN01002668.1:0-12500 GCA_017312705.2 Penaeus japonicus | reverse complement strand
GTAGGCTTATGTCGGGTTGAAACGCAAAAGAATAGGGCCAGATGACGCAGATGCCATTGTCGCGGTTATTTTTCTATATTTAAAGTGAGAAACCCCCGAAAATTAGGTGATATTATATAATATCCTCCTTAATGTATCTCTCCCCATCTCCCTCTCCCTCGATCATTCCATCCCGCTCTCCCTCCCCCTCCCCCACCACTAACTACCCTCCATCCTTTTTTTTCCACATCTCTCGCCCTCTCCTTCCTGTCTCTTACTGTTCTCTCTTTCATCCCTTCCTCGCCTCTCCCTCCCTTATCTCTTAAACCACCCGTCCCCTCCCTCCCCATCCCCCCCTCCCTCCCCCTCCACAATTTCCACGAGGCGGAAGAGATCGCTGATGCTGCGTCAGGAAGAGAGGAAGTGACAACAAATACGTATTCCGGTGGTAATTATCATCGTTCTCATTAAGCTGTCCAATTTACCCAACAAATATAAACAAAGATAACACACGTAAAGTCGTTTTTTTTATATCTATCAATTTCTTTTCGTTTTTGTTTAGTTTGGTCGCGTTTCAAGGGGTTTCATGATCGGCAAACAAAGCAAGTGAAAGTCGACGTAGATATGTAAAGCCCGACCCGAGGTTTTGCAAATGAACGGAAGGGCTGGACCGCTGACTGTCAACCCCCCCCCCCCCTACTATCCCTTTGATTCTCTCTCGCTCTCTCTCTCTCTTTCTCTCGCACTCGTCATCTCTCTCGCTCTTGCTCTCTCTCTCTCTCTTTCTCTCGCACTCGTCATCTCTCTCGCTCTTGCTATCTCTCTCTCTCGCATTCGTCATCTCTCTCGTTCTCCCTAGCACGTCAACTCTCGCAATATCTCTCACTATCTTTCTTGCTGTCGCTATCTATTTTGCTCTCGGTATCTGTCTTGCTCTCGCTTTTTCGTTTGAACTCTCGCTATCTCTCTTTCTCTTGCTCTCTCTCTTGCACTCACTATATATCTCGTTCTAGCTCTCTCTATCTTACTACCTCTCTCTCTCTCTCTCTCTCTCTCTCTCTCTCTCCTACACACACACAAACACTCCCTCCCCTTCCTTCCTTCATCATCTCCGGCCAAAGACCAAATGAACAGCGGAGGTCAGGAAAGGTCACGAATCTCGGTTGAGTTGACCTCGGTGAACCGTAGCGAAAGAACAGTAACGCCGGAAGTTGGTTAAGCTGCCCCTCCCCCTTTCCCCCGCCCCCCCTCCCCCCTTCCCCCTCTGTTAACAAACAAATAATTTGTATGAACTTTTCTCAGTTCATACATAACCGTGTGGTATGTATGTTTATGTGTACATAAATAAGGGCATGGTACATACATGGAGATCTTGCTTGGTGTTGCATATGGCCTTACAGGGGCATATTAATGAATACAAGCATATAAACCCTAAAACACACATACACACACACACACACGCACACACACACAGACACACACACACACAAACCCAAACGTACACCTAAACTCCTAATCGCACTCATACACACACCCAAAAATACTCCCCCCCCTCCCCCTCCTTCCCCCCACCACTAATACGCACTCCATTAATACGCACACAAACACACACAACCAAACACTTAAACGCACATGCACACGCACACGTCTCTCACCCACGCACACAGATCTCCCCCTCAGCACACGTATATCTGTTGGTTCTGTCTGGGAAATTCTAAAGCTGAACTGTAGTCTGTGAGCAGCACATGCACGCTCGCCCAAGCACGGACAAGCACGGACACACGAACACACGCATGCAAATACTTCAACACATATAAGCAGGCATACACACATATATATACATGGTGCAAACACACACACACACACAAACACACACACACACCTATACATGTAGACAAATACAAAAATGCACAGGCACACACACACATAAACTCAGATGCACACACACACACACATGCGCAGTCAAACACTCATAAATATACCGGGAAGGATACATACAGGCACCGGCATACACACACAGGTTCAGCTACATAGATATAAGATAAGCAAACACACACATATACACGTATGTTGATTTAAGTGTATGCATTATGTATGGATAAAAAAGTGTAATCGGAAAGCATGAGTTAGGAGGAGCGCAAAAGAGGGAGGGAAGAAAGAGCGAGCGGGTGAGCGAGCGAGCGAGAAAGAGAGGAGCAGGAGGAGAAAGAAAGGCAGAAAGAGAGAGAGAGAGAGAGAGGGAGGGAGGGAAGGAGAGAGAGAGAGAGAGAGAGAGAAAGAAAGAGAGAGAGAGAGAGAGAGAGAGAGAGAGAGAGAGAGAGAGAGAGAGAGAGAGAGAGAGAGAGAGAGAGAGAGAGAGAGAGAGAGAGAGAGAGAGAGAGAGAGAGAGAGAGAGAGAGAGAGAGAGAGAGAGAGAGAGAGAGAGAGAAAGAGAGAGAGAGAGAGAAGAGATAGAGTGATGGAGAAAGACACACATATACACCCACCCACACACGCACACACCCACACCCACACCCACACCCACACACACACACACACACACAGACACATACAGAGAGAGAGAGAGAGAGAGGGAGAGAGACAGAGAGAGAGAGAGAGAGAGAGAGAGAGAGAGAGAAGGGAGAGAGAGAGAGCGAGAGAGAGACAGGACGACAGACAGACAGATGTAGCAAGAACGAATCACTCATTACGAGCAGAACATCAGATCAATGCACGAATATGTTGCACGGCCATCCCGCGCATAATCAGACTATGCAGAGAAGCCGCCCATTGCAAGCCCATTGCGAGGGGGAAACACTCTCCGGCCAATCGTCTCGCCGAAGCTTCCAGAATGTTGCAATTGAGGTGATTTTTTTCCTTCCCCTCTTATCTACAACCACCAAGGCTCGAGGATAGTAATAACGACGATAACAACGATAATGATGATAATTACGCTCATGATGACGGTAAGAGAAGAGATGAAACCTGTGATACTGATGCTGCTTATGATGATAAAAACAACAGAAAAAAAAAACACGCCAGCGACCTTACCTTTTGGTCCGGAAACGGGGCAGAAAAACACGTAGCGGAGAGATTTGGTTTCAAAAAAGGGGTTTAATACAAAAAAAGAGTCCGCTGAACACAGGATGCCACACAGACTCCTCTCTCGGCGATGGTCACACGTCGTCTGGGCTGGGAATTTCGCCGTCCCTCCCTCCCTTCGGCGACCCGATGATGGGTTGCCATGTTACCTGTTAAAGCTTTCTTCTCTTCTCTTCTCTCTTCTCTCTCTCTCTCTCTATCTTATACTCTCTCTCTCTCTCATGCTCTCTCTGTCTGTCTCTTTCTCTCTCTGTCTGTCTCTCTCTCTCTCTTTCTCTCTCTCTCTCTCTCTCTCTCTGTTTTAGTATCTCTCTCTTTCTCTTTTCTCTCTCTTTCTCTCTCTCTGTCTCTCTCTCTCTCCCTGTTTTAGTATCTCTCTCTCTCTCTTTCTCATTCTCCCTCTCTTTCTCTTTCTCTCTCTCACTCTCTCTCTCCCCCTTCACTCTCTCTCTCGCTCTCTCACACTTTCTCTCTCTCTATCTATTTCTCTCTTTCTTTGATCAAAGTCAGACAGGAAAGAGAGAGAGAGAGAGAGAGAGAGAGAGAGAGAGAGAGAGAGAGAGAGAGAGAGAGAGAGAGAGAGAGAGAGAGAGAGAGAGAGAGAAAAGGAAGTGGGGAATAGACGATAAGAAAGAAATTACGAGTAGTGAGGCTTAGCAACAACGCACTCAATCTGTTGCATGAAAAATGGCACCACGCACTCGATTCGCTCGAGAGATTTCTGAACGAATTCTTCTCGCATTTCTTGCAACAAAGACCCAATCTTACATTGCGGGTCGTCCCATCGTTCTCTGATCTAAAACCAAGAGCCATAAGGTCACTCGTAAGGTCGTTGCCAGGTCGTTGTCAGGCAGGTCTTAATCATCCCCGTGCAACCAACCTATTTCTATCATCTTGCCTCGTTGCACAGAATTTTATTTTACATCAGAGGTCGTCTAATCATCTTCTAGTTAAAAAATAAAAAAAGCCAAGAGCCGTGAGGTCGTTCCAAGATCGCGCCGAGGTCGTTGTAAGGTGGTTTTTATTCATTCCTGACGTCTTTCCGTATTCCAGGCGGTCGGGCAGGGAGGTAAAGCCACACCCACGCGGCGGCGGCGGCGGCGGCGGCTCGGCTCGGCGCTCTTGCTCTCACCACACCTTCGCGACCGCCATCACGACCCGGCTCCACGACCCGCCCACGCACGCACATACTGCACGTACACAAACGCGTTGAGCAAGACGTACACGAGCAGGGAAATTCACTCGAATATGTATGTATGTATATGTATGTTCGTGAACGTATTCTCACACACACACACACACACACACGTATACACAGACACACACACGCACGCACGCACACACACACACACACACACACACTCATACATACAACCACACACACACACACACACACTTACACAAACGGCCACCTCACGTCCCCCCCACTCTACTCACCCTCGCTTAGTTACACGACTTGCTTGGACGACATCTGAACAGCTTGAGCTTCTGTTGCATGACGGAGAACGGCACCTCTTGGAGCGAGCCCCTCTTGGAACGACCCCCTCTTGGAACGACCCCCCCTCTTGGAACGACCTGTTTGAATGAGCCCCCTCTGGAAACGCCCCTCCTCTTGGAACGACCTGTTTGAATGAGCCCCCTCTTGGAACGACCTGTTTGAATGAGCCCCCTCTTGGAACGACCTGTTTGAATACCCCCTCTTGGAACCTCTTGGAACGACCTGTTTGAATGAGCCCCCTCTTGGAACGACCTGTTTGAATGAGCCCCCTCTTGGAACGACCCCCTCTTGGAACAACCTGTTTGAATACCTCTCCTCTTGGAACGACCTGTTTGAATGAACCCCCTCTGGGAACGCCCCCTCCTCTTGGAACGACCTGTTTGAATGAGCCCCCTCTTGGATCGACCTGTTTGAATGATCCGTACTATTGGAACGACCCCCCTCTTGCAACGACCTGTTTGAATGACCCCTCCAACCCATGGATTGATCCACCCCTTGGCGCCTTGACCTATCAACTTGAAATAATTTACCATGTAACGCCTAATCTAACTACCACATTGAAATAACTCCACTAGACCATTACGACTAAACGACACCAGTGGAATGTCTAAACGACCTCCCCTTACAACAACCACTAAAGACGACCAAAAGCCAAGAAACAAACAAAACGATGAAAACCACATAAAACAAAAAGAAATAAAAAAACGCACGGCAATCCGACCACATGTTCAGCCAATTAAAATAATCATCATTAAAGAGCCTATCACTTAGCATAACCCTTTTTAATTTAGTCCCCCCTCCCTTTCGTCTCATTCCCCCCCTCCTCTGCCCTCTTCCCCTCATCAATAATTAGGATGACTCATGCAAAAAAGGCGAACGAAAGAGAAAGAGACAAACAGAGAGGGAGAGAGAGAGAGAAGAGAGAGAGAATGAAAGAGAGAGAGAGAGAGAGAGAGAGAGAGTGATAGATAGAGAGATAGAGAGAGAGAGAGAGGAAGAGAGAGAGGGAGAGAGGGAGAGAGAGAGAGAGAGAGAGAGAGAGAGAGAGAGAGAGAGAGAGAGAGAGAGAGGAGAGAGAGAATGAGAGAGAGAAAGGGAGGTAATACGTGAGAGAGAAAGAAATATAGAGATAGATAGATAGATAAATAGATAGATGAATATATATATATATAGATAGATAGATAGATAGATAGAGAGAGAAATAAAGAGAGCGAGAAAGAGAGAAAGAGAGAGAGAGAGAGAGCGAGAGTACGACATGATAACAGTGATAATGATCAATAATGATTGATAATGAAGATGGTGATACTCCCGACTCCGCAACGATGACTGATGCTGTCATTATCCCAACAGACTACAGCGCACAGTAACAGCTGCAGCAACAGCATCATTAGCAATAACAACAGTTAACAGCAGCAATGACAGTGTCAGCAGGAGTAACAACGGCGAAAGAAACAGCAACAGTTATCAAAAACCTTAATGACAACTACAACAACACTAACACAAGCAGTCGCAGTGATATGAACAGCAATTTTAACACAATTGGAAATTATGACAATTGATTACACAACAAGGACAAAACAAAAAATCAATATGAACAAAAACAGCACGATGGACAACATGGACAGCAACAGCATAAGTAGCAAAATCAGCGATAGTAAGAAAACAACAGTAACAGCAACAACAAAATCGACAGCAATAACAAACAAAAACAACATTAACAAACAAAAACAACATCAACACCATAAACAACAACAAAATCAACAAAGGGGAACCAACAACAAAATCAAAAAGAGTAACAGCAACAAAAATAACAATAAAAAAAACCCGACAGCAACAAGAACAAAAAAACAACAACAAAAAACAGTAACAAAAACACAGATTACGGCCGGGCGCAGGAACCTATTTATGGAATGACCTTTGACCTTAAAATGAATAAACTGGTCTGTTAGGATTTCATTAATTCTCTATGACCTTTTGGAATTTATTTATTTTTTTCGTTTTCAATGAATGGATGAATGAAGGAGAATGGAGATGATGATAGTGATAAGGGAAGAATAAGAAAAAGAAGGAAAATACGATGAAGAGGAAGAGGCAAGTATGAAAAAAAAACGAAGTGGAAAGAGAAGAAGGAAAGAAATAAGGAGTAAAAGAAGAAGCAGAGGAAACGGGAAAAAAACGAAATGGAAAGATAAAGAAGATGAAGAAGAAGAAAAAGAAGAAGAAGAAAAAAAGTGAGTAACAAAAGTAGATATTATATATTGGATAAGAACAAGAAAGAGGGATAAGAGGAAGAAGAAGAAGAAAAAAAAGAAGTAGAAAAAAGAAGATGATAACGAAGAAAATAAAAAAAAAGGAACAAAAATAGAACGAAAGACTATATCTGCCACGCTAATCCAATTAACACTCATTAAGAGCGATCAGTTCGGCAATCATAATGGCAGTAATTACCAACGTGATAATAACACCTTCTGGAATGCTTACCTACATCATCATCCGCCAACAACGACAAGAACAACAGGAGCATAATGCCATGAAGCATAGTCTTAGTAACATAATATGATTAAAGAGAACATGGCGCGCTCATGGGAAATGAAGTCGACAAAATGCGCGAGGACGAGAATATGTTATTGCATTTGCTACCCGCGCTTTTACGGTGCAAGTTGCGTTGGTCTGCCGGAGGTCAGTTATTTCAATGCGTAGATTGGCAGAGAAATTGTGATAGTTGTTGATGGTGAATTTGCTTAGAGGATGGTCAGTATTTGTAGAAGTTTTTCTCTGGTATTGAGAGAGAAAGAGAGAGAGAGGGAGGGAGGGAGGGAGAGAGGGGGGAGAGAGAGAGAGAGAGAGAGAGAGAGAGAGAGAGAGAGAGAGAGAGAGAGAGAGAGAGAGAGAGAGAGAGAGAGAGAGAGAGAAAGAGAGAGAAAGAGAGAGAGAGAGAGAGAGACAACCAGATAAACAGACAGAAACAGAAACATATAAACAGAAATAGAGAAAGACAAAGAGAAGAAACAAAGACATACAAAGAAACCTAAGAAATGAAAAGAAGAGAGAATGAAGAAGAAAAAGAAGGAGAAAAAGAAGAAGAAAGACCAGAGCCAACCCTTAGTTAATTCCTGACCTTTTTCCAGCCTCACAAACGCCAGTCGACCTTCACACAAGAATTAAGCACGTGACCTTTGCCTACAAAATTATCTAAAGTTTCTGAACTCCTTACGCACGCTTCATACAAACCTTTGTTGATTTACCTCAATGAACTGACCTTATATGGGCGTTTAAGGATGCTATTCTCACGTCATACATGCTATGGGTACAAATTTATATGCGCGTGTGGTGTAATGCAGTGTCGGTATGTGTTTGTTATTTCATTGTTGTTGTTGTTTCGTAGGGGAAGGAGAGATGTGGTGTTGAAATGGTGTAGGGATATTTTCTTTGTTTTTTTTCTTTATTGTTTGTTTTTATTTGTTTTTATTTATCTGAGGAGGGAGGGTTTCAGTTTAATCTCTCTCTTTTTTGTTGTTTGTTTATTATTATTATTTTTTTTATCATCAGGGCACATCTAATGTAAACAAAATACCTTTTACACTGTGCTTTAGGTCTATCATCATTATCATTACTGTAAATATTATCATTACTGTCATTATTATCATTAACATTATCATCATTGAAGTTATCATTATTATTGTCGTTATCAGTGTTACTATTGTTAACATAATTATCGCTACTACTCTCATTATCATTCCTGATATCAACATCATTATCAATATAAGTATCATCATTATTATCATAATCAGCGTCATACTGCTACCGCTATTGTTATCTTCATTACTAAAATGATTAGCCTTATCATTAACATCATAATTCATGTCATTATAAATATTACTACAATTAATAATTCCTTGTCATTACAGTCATTATCAAGATCGCCACTCTCATTACCATTAATTCTATCATAATTATAAAAATTAGGACAATCTGTGATATTAGTATTATTATATACCCAGACCATGTTTGAATATATATATTATTTTTTTTCAACCATATGGATTTTATTTTTCCTTTAAGCTTCCTTTTATCACTTGTTTATGAGAAAGATTTGGAAATTGATATATAATTTCCTGCTTCCTGACACTTTTATTGTTATCATTATTATCATTATTATTATTATCGTTTTTTTATATATAAAGAGACGGTGTTGAATGACCTTTTAAGGCAATTGCTTGAGTCACGTGACCTTGTGTGTGTGTGCGTAGTATCGGGACGAGGGAAGGGTGAAGGGAAAGGGGGGGGGGGAGGTGAAGGGCAGGCTCAATAGGGAGAAGGGGAGGGAGGGTGGGTGGGGGAGGGAGGAGTGATAAGGTTGGTCTTTCTATGCCATATTGCATCTAATTTTTTTTCGTATTGAAAAAGTTAGTATTGGGGTCATAGTTGTTGTTATGATGTAAACAAGCACTACCTTTACCCTCACTAGCATTACCACTATAAGTGTTATCGGCTTATTGCAACCCAAGAGGCTAAGCTTAATTATAGCTTGCAACAGAGGTCGACCATTGGGTTTTACTACTACCCCCATTCAAGAGCTCGTCAAGCTGCCAATATCACAAACCAAACAAGCTGTAAATCATTATAACATTGTATTCATGAAGTGAAATACATGCGCGCGCGCGCACACACACATATATATGTATATATATAAATATATATGTATAAATATACATATATATTTATATGTGTGTGTGTGTGTGTGTGAGCGCGCGCGCGTGTGTGTGTATGCAGAATAAACTACTCAATATTTACGTTACTTTTCTAAAATTCGAAAAAAACAAGATATCTTTTATATGCACTTCATTCTGTCCATACTCTAACAATCTAGACTATTTTCACCCCCCTCCCTCAAGAAAACCAGAAATCACCCTCAAATGGTGTAATTAATCCCTAATTGCAAACCGCTGGGTTGATAATTAGCTTTATAAGAGCAGTCATTGGAAGAAATATGAGCGCATAAGGGAAGGACTATACTCACCTATGTAGTGTTAAAGGAGAGTCGTATAAGCATTCGATGGTGAGTAAAAAAAAAAAAAAATACTTAACTATCTATTTAGTATAACGATCTATTTAGTAACGATCCCGAAGAGTATAAAATCTACGATTTTTTGTCACGTATTGTTTGTGAATTTGAAAGTGAAAAAATAGTGGTATTATCAATCAATGTAAGGTAGGTAAATAGTGCTTATATTCTGTGTTTTTATAAAGGGTGATTTAGTTTCGGTTAAGCAGTCAGTCTGGATAATAAGAGTATCTTGTGGTATTTATGTTTATCATTGTTATTCATATCATCATTATCAATATTGCTATTCTTACCATTATCTTATTAATCATTGATATTTACATCAACTCATCATTATCATCATAATTATCATTATTAATGTAGTTATCATCACCATTATCATCATCATTATCATTATCCTCATTGTCATTTTCACTATTGCTACTATTGTTATTATTATTTGAACAATAATGATAATTACAATGATAATGATGATAATTGTAATGATAAGTATGATACTCATGATAATCCTAATGCTAATAATGATATGCTAATCAGGATAATACTAATAATGATAATGATAATGGTGATGATAATGATAATAACAGTGGTAATGATGATGATGATAATAATGGCAATGATAATAATGACAACAACAACAAAAACAACAATAACATTAACGATAATAATGATAAC
This sequence comes from Penaeus japonicus, assembly GCA_017312705.2. Lineage (NCBI taxonomy): Eukaryota > Metazoa > Arthropoda > Malacostraca > Decapoda > Penaeidae > Penaeus > Penaeus japonicus. The sequence goes on along the minus strand of BOPN01002668.1, from coordinate 2,202 downwards.
AATAATGACAATAATGATACTAATAATTTTGATGATGATGATAGTAATGTAACATTATTATCACCGTCATTGATGTTCTTTATCACCATTATCATTATCTTTATCATCATTATCATTATCTTTATCATCATCTTTATCATTATCATTATTATTATTACTATCTTCAACCCCCTCCAACCTTCCCCCCCCCTCTCTCTCTCTCTCTTTCCCTCTTTCCCTCCTTCCCTCCCACCCCTTCTTCCCCTCTCTCTCCTTTTCTCTCTCTCCCACACACACACAGTAATCCATAGGCCTATTCTCGCAATAATCCAGCTGAGCAGACGAATTTACAGACATTAAAGAGGACACACTATTCCGCTGACGATAGCCGGAGGAAAGGCAGACGAGGAGGAGCATTAGAGAGACAGACAGAGAGACAGATAGATAGATAGACAGACTGACTGACAGACTTACAGACAGACAGACAGACAGACCGACTGACAAACAGATTGACAGATAGAGACACAAACTTGGAGACAAAAGATGGATAGACAAAGAGAACGAGGAAGAGACAAGCGGAGAGATAGACAGATGGTTGAATCGATAGATAAAACGATAAGTCAGCAAACAGATACAACAGACAGCCACATGAGCAGACCTATAGACAGACTAGAGACAGTCACACAGAAAGACACGCATGAAAGCACACAAGCAAACCCACAGCCAAATCCGCACACTGACTCATCGGCAGTCGGACAGACAGACACATAGACACATAGACAAACACACATAGACAACATACACTCAGACAGATAGTCGGACATATAGGCTACTAAACAGACGAAACCAGCCAGAAGGGCAGAGCCAGATGTATAATGGGGGATTACACGAACGCACAGAAAGACACAGACAGACAGACAGACGCCCGCACTTCCTGCCACGTCATGTTGTCTACCTTTGATGAGTCAATACACAAAATTTTGCGAAACTAGACCTTCAGGACTGGTAAACGTTAAGATCATTATCATTTATGGTGTACTGGAGTTATTTACGAATTGATCTATTCATTTTTGAGGGAAATGCATTTTGTTGAATATATATATATATATATATATATATATATATGTGTGTGTGTGTGTGTGTGTGTGTGTGTGTGTGTGTGTGTGTATATATATATATATATATATATATATATATATATATATATATATATATATATATATATATATATATATATATATATATATATATATATATATATATATATATATATATATATATATATATATATATATATATATATATATATATATATATATATATATATATATATGTACACACAAACACACACACACACACACACACACACACACACACACACACACACACACACACACACACACACACACACACACATATATATATACATATATATACATATATATATATATATATATATATGTATGTATATATATACATATATATATATATATATATATATATATATATATATATGTATATATATATATATGTATATATGTATATATATATATATATATATATATATATATATATATATATATATATATATATATGTGTGTGTGTGTGTGTGTGTGTGTGTGTATGTATACACACACACACACACACACACACACACACACACACACACACACACACATATATATATATATATATATATATATATATATATATATATATATAAATATATATACATATATATATATGCATATATATATGTATATATATATATATATATATATATATATATATATATATATATATATGTGTGTGTGTGTATATTGTGTGATATTAGTAATATTAATATGTGTATTTTTAATTTTTTTTCTTCTCTTTTTTTCCTTTTTTTTCTATTTGTTTGTGTGTTCACGCATGTGTGTGTGGGTGAGTGTATGTACGCATGTACTTTTGCGTATGTGACTATAAATGCAGGTTTGTATTCGTGTCTGCATCTAGTGAAAGTTGATTTTTGAGAATCTCTCTGTCAACCAGACACGTCATGAAGCCAAAGGGGTGTGACCGAACAGTGCATGACGCATGAGCAGAGTAAATTCCTGAATTTCATGTTTCATTTAGTACTTCCTCTTTCCTTTGATGGGTCCGCTGTATGGGCTGTTTTCAAAAGGAATTTGGTTCAGATTTCAGAGTTGATTCACTTTTTGACACAAAAGTATATATATATAT
>BOPN01002667.1:152500-155000 GCA_017312705.2 Penaeus japonicus | reverse complement strand
AATTCAGCAATACTTCTGTAACGATACAGTATTGTATTTAACCACAGCAAGTATTAACATGATCTACAAAGTATGTTATATTCGATGGCACAATCCACGTCCCGGAATCGACGGGAGAAATGTATAGATATCCCTCGTATCTGAATGAATGGCTTGGGTTTTTTTTTTCACGCCAACTCCTCATTCCCATCCTTTGCATCGACCGCCCTCCGTCCTGCGTGTCCCCTGATGCCTGTTTTCCGTTTCGCTTTGATTCCGGTCCTGCTGTCTCCTCCCCTCTCTCTTGTCCTGTGAGGAAGGAGGCTCGTGTGTGTGGTAGCTGCTGTCTAGGCTCGCTCCGTTCATTCAGCTCAAGGTTCTTTGGACTTTGGATTCCGATGTTCTTTCGCGTCGCCTTGTGGAATAAATGTTTTAAACGTTGCATCGACCATATCCTCGGCTGTGCGTTCTTTGCTTGTTTGCTGTTGGATGTTGTTCTAATATTTTTTTCTTTTTCCTATCATCACTAATATTGTACATATATATATTCATATGCATATATGTATATATATATATATATATATATATATATATATATATATATATATATATATATATATATATATATATATATATACATACATATATATATACATACAGATATACAGATATATATATATATATGCGTGTGTGTGTATGTGAATGTTAATGTATGTGATTATATATGTGTTTATTTATTCACTTATTCATTTATATACATATTGCGCCTCCGAGCGCGATGGCCCAGCGTTCGAGCCCCTCCACAGGTACTCATGATTAGGAAGGGCATCCGACCGGGCCAGGGGGCTCTGCTAAACAACTCCTCAAACCTGATTTGCGAGCGACCTATGGCCTGCAGTGAAATGGTACAGGCTGACGATGTGATTTGATGTATATCCTGTATATACGTGTTTGTGTGTGGTTATTTGCTTGTGCGTGAGTTCTCCATTCTCCTCTTTGCAGTTTAAGCTGTCTTTTTCAAATTTCTTTACTTTTCAAACTTCTTTCTTCGTTTTTAAGGCTTAGCTGAGAAAGACAGAACCTAGAATGACGATTATTAATTACAGGAATAAACGGCTGTTCTTCTTAATCGTCTGCGTGTTGTTGAAATGATTCCGATGTTCTTGTTATTGTTTTCTTTATCAACTTTCAGTTATATGGACGATGGAACTGTAATACATTTCGGCAGAATAAAGATGAAAACAAGCAAGCGAAAGCGTTAAAAAGTCTATCTCATATATTATTCAACATATTGGTTCACCTCTTTGGTGTGTTCAGTAAATATAAATATAAAAGGTACTGATGAAGCACAAAATAGCAATGGAATATATTCTTTGGAATCCCGTATACACAGGCTCCAGACACCGTACAACAAAGGGAAATTCGGGCAGACGGTTGCTGATACGTTTCGCTTGTTAGCTCTTGGTGTTCATTACATACTTGCATTTATATTATGTATATATATATATATATATATATATATATATATATATATGTATGTATGTCTGTATGTACACACACACACACACACACACAGACACACGTACACACAGACACACACACACACACACACACGTTTACATATATGCATATCTTGAGGTGGTTTACTACTTTCATTTCGTATTCCTTCGCCCACGAGTTTTCTCAGCAGACTGGTCGTCGCCACAGCGCTAATGCCTAAATGGCGGGGCAATGCCTGGCGGTTTATGGCGTTAGAGAGCAGTGATTCTGAGGAGTTTTCGCAGAAATTTCCGATGCAGAAGCTGGAGGAATTTTTGGATTAGGATTGCGAGGGATCGTCATGCGGATGGAGGAGAAAATGACACGTCATTGAAAAAAAAGAAAGAAAGAAAAACGCCATTTTATTTTATTTTTTTTTTCACGATTTCACAATACGCGGTTCATGAACTGAAATCTAACCTCTCTTTCCAAAGGTCTAACTTCCATATGTCTTTAAACAATTTGGATTTTATTTCAGGTTATTAGTTCTTCCATTAACCAAGCCTGTAAATGTAAATGCTCTTCCTAAGATGAGAAAAAACGTAAATTTATTTCACAACCATGCTACACAATGCAGATACCATTCTCAACTAACACCACACCATATATACATCATTCCATTTGCCAATACCAGGCAGGTACCTCGTAATGCTGAGACCATCTTGCAATGGGCAATGCCACACAGACATTTGAATACCAAGCCACGCACACACCACACCGGACCAAGATTTGCCACATGAAAACCACACCCGAGAGGATCATGCCATGCCATACCATGCTATGCAACGTTGCGCTGATCCATACTCTTCCACAACACCATATTGCAAAATGCACGACGCCATGCCACTAACAGCGAGCTATTTAACAATAATAAAAACACCCACAAATCACACTCGCTTGCCATTTTGACACAGAAACGGGCGGCCTTAACTACCTGGCCAGTTTATAATTCATTCACGTCACGTCACGAGAGTTCCGCGCA
>BOPN01002667.1:110000-117500 GCA_017312705.2 Penaeus japonicus | reverse complement strand
TTCATCATTATCATTACAATCTTTATTATTACCATTACTATTATTACTAGCATGATCATTATAGTTATCAGCATCACTACAATAACCGTTATTATTAACCACCATCAGTTTCCCTTGAAATTATCCTCATGGTAAAGAGAATATGAGTGAAAATGATGTTATTACAAGATGACATCACCATCACTATATATAATGAGACTATAATTCCAGAATTGACAACTACAACAGTAATGATGAAAGCTTATGAACACTATTAGAATAAGCAAAAAAAAAAAAAAAAAAAAAAAAAAAAAAAAAAAAAAAAAAAAAAGACGTGAAACACAAAACAAGAACAACCATTGATAACACCCATGCTTTCGTAGCTTTCGTTGCTTCGTACTTTTGCGTGACGGTTGCGTGATATTCCGGTTACCTCACACTGCCTGCGAACTCCTGTTTACATGACCGCAAATAATATCGATTAATCTATATTACTCGCGTAATATTTATTTATTTACGTGTTTTTTTCTCGTTGTTTTCTCTTTCGTGTGTACTATTCGTGTACTGATATCCTCTCTGTTTTCTTTTCAGGGCAGGTGTACGAAGAGGAGACAGAGGCATAGACTAGACAACGGTAGCTAAGGTGCACCGAGAGAGGAAGACGGCTTCTCGGCTCACGCACATTAATCTCGCGATTATTGGACCTGCTGTGGACGCCTGCTAAACCTTGCTACCCCCCAACCCAACCCCCCCAACTCCCCACTGAAACACAAACCGCACCTACAGCTCTGCTCCGCGTTCTCTGCTTTGGTTTTGCGTTGCGTAGTATCCTGCTTGCGTGGATTTGGCTCTGTAGAATCTTAGTGTCCTCAACTGAGAAAAGGGAGGAGAGGAGAAAAGAACAGAACTCACATTGTAAAAGATATTCGCTTTTGATTCGGATATTTTTGCCTATATAAAGGGACAACAGCGTCTGACGGCAGAAGTATAGATTGGTGACCTTATTCCTAAAACGGCTTTTTTAACCCTTTCCATCATACTACCGCCTCCCACGGTCGACCCACGGGGCTCATTGTGTCATAGTCAACGGGGTGAGATCGTCTCCAGAACATCATTAGCACACCTCTCGTGCCTTTACAGAAGCCACCAGATTCCTGAAAAAGCCAGACAAGGTACGAAAGCCACTGGTCAGGCGTTGATTACAAAGCCTGCTAATGGCAAGGCGGCAGTCATTTTCAAGCATACCCTCTGGCTGTGAACACGCACATGCACACGCGGACGTGACTAGTTGTCGTTTGTAAAGAAAAAAGTCTTGAACTATCCCTAAGAATAAAAACTTTTAAAAGAGATATTTGATTATAAAGAGAATTAAACCACAAAAAGAAAGACAAAATTACAGACAAAAAACTGAATAAAAGAATTTTCTCTAAGGAAATCACAAGCAAGCGAGAAATTTCACCGAGGAAGAATAACGTGGAATAATAAGTCAGTGACGCGTTGGTCGCCCCGCGCTCGCGTGTGTCTAAAACTAATGGTAATCGATTCCCCTCCCATCGCTATATTCACTTAGGAATAGTCTGTGTGTGTACGGCGTCCATTAATGTAATCAAGGTCTCTGGACTCTATCACTGCACTATCAATGCACTATCCATGTGAATAAAGCAATACCAGTATTAAACTAGTGCAGAATAATCTTCGGTTCTAACAACAGTATTATCCCACGCCTTGAGGACGTATGTAATATAAATACATATATATTTTTATACGAAGCTTTAAATAGAGTTCATATTAACGTGCCTCGGCATCTCTAGCTGAGTCGTTGACCGACAAGAAAAGAGGTTAGACGCGGCGTCTACGTTGCTATGGCAACGCGACGTAAACAATCTTAAAACGTTCGATCTCGTGTGGCGCATATATGAAAATGCAATTAATTATAGATCGTTATGCGAATAAAGTGAAGAAAAAAAACACAAAATAAATAAGTCCACAGAGAACTAAAAAAAGCACACATTCAAAATGGCCTCGACGCACCAGGCAGTCAAATAAAGAAGAGAAAAGAAAACGAAGACCAGAGCCAAAATTGAGCGCCAAAGCCAAGAAAGAGAACGTTCGGAAGCTCGCGTGGTGGGTTTTGGGGTGACCATGGCTAGTCTTACTCCTCTCCTCTTCACCAAACGCATGTGCCCCCCAGGCAGGGACCCCGCCAGGGACCCTGGGGTCTCCACGCCACTCCAGGTAAGTCCTAATTGGAATCATTGGGAAGCTTAGGGCGTCGCCGCCTCCCGGACCCATTGCCATGTCGGGGGTTTCCAAATTTGGGATTTTAAAGTTCTTGGTGATAAGGATTTTCGATAGTTGTTATTATGATTCTTACTGTTATTATTTTTATTATTGTTGTTTTATTATCATTATCATAATGACTATTGTCACCATGTTTATCATTATTATTGTTGCTATTATTATCATTATCATTATTATCATCATTATTATAATCATTATTATAATTATCATTACCATCATCATTATTATCATTATTATTATCATCATTATAATCATTATCATCATCATCATCACCACCATCATCATCACCACCACCACCATCATAATCACCATCACCACCATCATCATCATCATCACCATCATCATTATCATCATCATCACTATCGTCATCACCATCATCATCACCATCATCACCACCATCATCATCATCATTATTATCATCATCATTACTATAATTATTGTTATTGTTATTGTCCGCATAATCATTGTAATCATCATCATTGTAACCATCGATATTACCATTATCATTATTGTCATCATCGTTATTATCATAACACTATTATTATATACTTTACGATTAGCATTATTACAAATATAGTTCCTCTTGTGATTGTCATCATTAATCATTATCTTCATCATTATCATTATCATAATAATAATAATTGCTCTTGTGTTTACTGTCGTTGCTATAATTCTTGTAATGATTAAAAAGAGTTTAGACGTATGCGCATACTGGAGGAGAGAGAGAAAGAGAAAGAGAGAAAGTAAGAGCGAAGAAAGATAGAAAAAAAGAGAAAGGGGAGAAGAAAAGAGGGAGAAAAGAAAAAAAGAAAGAATATAAGATGAGAGAAAGAAGGAAACAGAACATGCAGAGACATAAAAGATGATAAATATAGAGAAAACAAAAGTGGAGAGAAAGAGAAAGAGAACGAGAGAGAGAGAGAGAGAGAGAGAGAGAGAGAGAGAGAGAGAGAGAGAGAGAGAGAGACTAAAAAATAATAAAAGAGAATTAACGTGAAATATAAAGAAAGATTTAAAAAAAAAAACAAAGGAAAATAGAAACAGAAAGAGAAAGAAATAACGAAAAAGACAAAGATGGAAAAAAGCGATAACAATTTCCCGAGAGAAAGAAATAAAAGGGGAAAATAAGGGGAACAGTCGAGGGGGATGCAACATTGAGCGTCCACTGCAAGCAAGGGACAACATGCAACTTTGCCGAGGGGAAAGCCTCTCTCGCTCACACGCCTCACTCACCCTCGCTCTCCCTTCCGCCTCTGACAGGAAGGAAGGGTGCCCTGGGAAGGGGAGGGGGGGGAGGGGGAGACAAGTTTCTCCGACTTTGGGCTGGCTGGTTGCCTTGTCTGGTTGCATTGTCTGGTTGTCTTGTTTGGTTGCATTGTTTAGTTGCCTTTTCTGGTTGTCCAGATAACCAGTTTCTCCTCGGATTCTTTTTTTATTTTTTTATTTTTTTTTGCTGTGTCTTCTCTTTCCGATCTTCCTCTTTCTCTCTCTTTTTTCCTCCTTTCGCCCTCTTTCTTTATCTCTCTCTCTTTCTCCTCTCTCTCTCTCTCTCTCTCTCTCTCTCTCTCTCTCTCTCTCTCTCTCTCTCTCTCCCCCATTCTCTCTCTCTATCTATCTATCTATCTATCCATTTATCTATCTATCTATCTCTATCTCTCTATCTCTCTACCTATCTCTCTCGCTCTCTCTCGCCTTCATATCCCCTTTTTTCATACCTTTAGCAATGGGAAATTAACCAAGATTTTTCAAACGTGTATTTGCCTCTTCCTATATTCTCTTTCTCCCGGAAATCGTTCTTTGGCGAGGGAAATTAAAGGAATCCTCTGTGAATAGGAGGAATTTTCGTGTATCTTTTGTATTTCTTTCGATGAAGCTCCCCCCTCCCCCCCCCAAAAAAAAAAGAGTATTGTTTGGTTGCCTTGTATGGTTGCCTTATCTCGTTGCCTTGTATGGTTGCCTTGGCTTGTTGCCTTGTATGGTTGCCTTATCTCGTTGCCTTGTCTCGTTGCCTTATCTCGTTGCCTTGTATGGTTGCCTTGTCTCGTTGCCTTGTATGGTTGCCTTGTCTCGTTGCCTTGTATGGTTGCCTTGTCTCGTTGCCTTGTATGGTTGCCTTGTCTCGTTGCCTTGTCTCGTTGCCTTGTATGGTTGCCTTGTCTCGTTGCCTTGTATGGTTGCCTTATCTCGTTGCCTTGTTTGGTTGCCTTGTCTCGTTGCCTTGTATGGATGCCTTGTATGATTGCCTTGTATGGTTGCCTTATCTCGTTGCCTTGTATGGTTGCCTTGTCTCGTTGTCTTGTATGGTTGCCTTGTCTCGTTGCCTTGTATGGTTGCCTTGTCTCGTTGCCTTGTTTGGTTGCCTTGTCTCGTTGCCTTGTATGATTGCCTTGTATGGTTGCCTTATCTCGTTGCCTTGTATGGTTGCCTTGTCTCGTTGCCTTGTATCGTTGCCTTGTATGGTTGCCTTGTATGGTCGCCTTATCTCGTTGCCTTGTATGGTTGCCTTGTATGGTTGCCTTGTCTCGTTGCCTTGGCTGGTCGCATTATATGGTTGCATTACCTGGTTGCTTTGCTTCTTTGCCTTGTGAGTGTGTGTCAGTGTGAGTGTGTGTGTGTGTGTGTGTGTGTGTGTGTGTGTGTGTGTTATACACTCAATCTAATCAACAAAGTAGATCATATTTAATAGCAATCCAAATGCCACAATAAGTTTAATTTCTTGATATACATGATTGATAAAGACATTGAAGAGAGAATATGCATTAGTCTGATATCAACATAGGGAGTGATAGGAGGGGAGGCAGAGAGAGGAGAAGGAGGAGGAGGAGGAGAAGGAAAAGGTGGAGGAAGTAGAGATGGAGGAGGAATAAGAGGTTTAGGAAAAGGAAGAGGTAGAGGGGGAGGAGAGGGAAGAGGGGGAGGGGGAGGAGAGGGAAGAGGGGAAGGGGGGAGGAAGAGGAGAAGGAAAAGGAAGAGGTGGAGGAGGTGGAAGAAGAGGAAAGATTTAGGGGAGGAAGAGGATGAGGAGTTGGAGGAGGAGGAGACGGAAGAGGAGAAAGAGGAGAAGGAAGAGGAAGATGAATAGAAGGAAGGAGTAGACGTGAAGAATAAAAAGGAAATGATAGGGAAGAGGATGAGGAAGAAGAAAAAGGAAAATGTAGAGAAGGGGGAAGAGGAGGAAGACAAAGAAAAGGTAGATGAGGAGAAGGAAGACAAAGAGAAGGAAAATGGGAAAGGAAAAGGAAGAGGAAAGCAAAAAAACAGTAAATAGTAAATTAACCAGTGAAAGAGAAGGCAAAGGAAGAGTAAAAGAGGAAGAGGAAGCAAAATGAGAAACAAAAAAGGAGAAAAAAAAAGAAAAAAAAGAAGAGGAAAGGGAAGCAAGAGGGAAAAAATCAAGAAGCGAAGAGACAAATAAAACGAAACGTTAAAGATAACTCGATCAATTCCAAATCCCACACTTTCTCTTAATAATTCATCCCTCTTCCATATCATATTCCCTTTTTTTTATCTTACGTGAAACAGCCACTGAGCTCAAGTTCTATTTTAAAAAGATCAAAAGAATTCGAATTAGGTAACCCGGCAGGATACGAGGCGAGAGCGAGGCTGAAGAATGAGGTTGCCTTAGGGATGAGGTTGGAGGGGGTAGGGGGAGGGGAGAGGGGAGGAGGGTTGTCTAGGGTTGAGGAGGAGGAGGTGGGAGGGGAGGATAGGAAGGGGAGGGGAATGAAGGTGTGTGGATGAAAAGGGTTGTGTGTGTGAGGGGGGGGGGGGTGAATGTGAGTGTGTGTGTGGAGTTCGAGGAGTGTGTGTGTGTGAATGTGTGTGTGTGAGTATTTGCGTGTGAGTGTGAGTGAGTAATTACGTGTGTGTGTGTGTGTGTGTGTGTGTGTGTGTGCGTGTGTGTGTGTGTGTGTGTGAGTGAATGTTGGCATGTGAGTTTATTTCAGTGAGTGTGCGTGTGAGATGTGTATGTCAGTGAGTGTTTGCGTGTAAGTGTATGTGTGTGTGTGTGCGTGTGAAAGGAAAGAAATCATAAATCGTACTGTTTTGAGACAGACTAGAGAGAGAGAGAGAGAGAGAGAGAGAGAGAGTTGGTTTTACTGCCTGATAAGGAGAGGAAATTATTCCGAAAAGTCACGATTTATAAATCTTGCAATTGCTTTGTCTCCTTTCACCTCTGTGCGTGTGTTTATGAACATAGGTATTGGTTGATAGATTTATCTGTTATCATGATTATCATCGTTATAATTTTCATGATTATTATCATATTATTATTATAACTACTGATGTTATTACTATTATTATACCTGTTATTATCATTATCATTGTTATTATTATTATCATCACTATTATTATTATTATTGTTATTATTATCATTATTATTATTATTATTATTATTATTATTATTATTATTAGTGTTATTGGTATTAATATTTCCATTATCATCATTATCATTGCTAATGCTTCTACTATCATCATTATCACCATTTTCATTTTAGCATTATTATTATTGTTAGTAGTAGTAGTAGTATCAGTATATATATTGTTATCATTATTATTATCGTTATTATTATTGTTGTTGCTGTTGTTGTTATAATCCCTATCATCATTGTGATTTATATTATTATCATTATTATGATTATCATTATTATCATTACCATTATTACTATTACCATTATTACATCAAAGTATTTATTCATAAATACCATAGTTAGTAATGGTAATAGCAGTTAATGAAAGTATTCACATTTTATTTTAATTTTCAACTTGGCAAAAAAAAAAAAAAAAAAAAAAAAAAAAAAAAAAAAAAAAAAAAAAAAATTGAGTGTAGTTTTTTTTTTCTTCTTTTTTCTTTTTTTTTTCTTTTTTTATAAAGAAAGGGCGTGGATTTGAGTTCAGTGCTCTCAGCTCTTCCCTTCCCTCCCTTTCACTCACGCAACTTCACGAGAAATAATTTTAAAGCAAATTGTTTGTCAGGCAAACATATAATTCGTTCTTCTGAATCTCTACCGCTCCCTCTCATCCCCCCCTCCCCTCCCCTCTCCCTAGCCCCCCCTCCCTATGCTGGTAAGTTATTTATTATCAAATTATCAAAGCAATTCCTTGTTATGCCTTGATTTTGTAAATACGCAAAGGAGAAGGAAGTTTGTTTTTTTTCTCATGATTTATGCCGTAGGATACAAGGGTAAGGCACCTTGTGATTTTGTTTCTTGTTTTAAG
>BOPN01002667.1:95000-100000 GCA_017312705.2 Penaeus japonicus | reverse complement strand
AAGCAATGCGTATCTCTTGTTTCCATAACACCAAAGCTTCCATAACAATTTTGTTATGAATTGTCCCCCTTAAAAAGCCTGCGGGGATGCAGTAATATTTAATCATCGTTGTGTGCCATTTTTAGCTTTTGTCATTTCTGAATTTCTAGTTCGGTAACTCGTAGATTATGCATCGACGCTGGCACAAACACTAAGGGTGTATGAGAGAGAGAGAGAGAGAGGGGGGGGGGGGGAGGGATGGATGGAGGGATTGAGGGAGGGAGGGAGAGAGAGAGAGAGAGAGAGAGAGAGAGAGAGAGAGAGAGAGAGAGAGAGAGAGAGAGAGAGAGAGAGAGAGAGAGAGAGAGAGAAAGAAAGAGAAAGAGAGAGAGAGCGGAAGAGATTTTGATTTTGATTTTGATATGTTTATTCATACTATATACATTGTATACACATGAATAGGCATAGGAACTATGCCTAAATGATTTGTACAGTTCATATTAGATTCTGAGACATACATTGTTGGTAAAGCAGATATTACTGTGACCCTGTCAATCAATAAGCTAGGGCAAAGCTATACATAAGACATAGTAGTGCATGTATATCACTCTAGAGAGGCCTTGCAATTTTATCTATTACAGGCAAAGTCTTTGTGTTTACGTAATATATCTGATAAAATGCCGTCCTCTATAAAGGATGTTGCAGAGAGAGAGAGAGAGAGAGAGAGAGAGAGAGAGGAAAGAGAGAGAGAGAGAGAGAGAGAGAGAGAGAGAAAGAGAGCCACTGACCTCATCTCAGAATCCGGCAATTGACAGCCGAGACAAAGGAAACTGACACGACGCTAAGACACCAATAAAAAAGTTTAAAAAATACGACAGTGAGAAGGAAAGAAAACGAGGAATCACATTGCGTAATCTCTAATACCATTAAAGACAAGGACAGGCCGTCTCTGTCAAAGAAAGAAGCAAGGGTCAGGAGAGGTGGGTGAGAGAGGTCAGACGTAGGGGTCAGGTCAGAATTTTGGCGAGTGCTGATGTGGTGAGAGAGTGATAGATTGCAAGTTCATCTCAACGCAAAGTTCTCGATTCTCGTTGTCTTTTCATCGAGACTTGGCTATGAGATCGGAAGTTTGTTTGCGTGCATGTGTTTGTGCGCGTGTGTTGTTATCGTCTTTGTTACTTTGCTGATAAAATATTCAACGAAATAGATAATAAACACCATTGCACACTCACATCACCCAGCGACATAGACGTATTACCATACCTTAATCAAAAGAAATACGAAATCAAAGTATAAACAATGATACAAAAATACTTCCATAAACCCACTTGCAGTCAATTACGCAATCATTCGGACATAAACATAAAATCGTATCCCAGGGCAGTTAAAGGCAAATTGAAAAGACATCAACTGAAAATTGCTCCTTTTCCAAGGCCGCTGTAAGTTCAGTGACCTCGTCTCTGTACAAAGGTTATTCAACTTTGACCTTCAGGGAAATTCATTAGTTTCAAATACATGATATATAAGTATTTCATTTGTTGTTGTTGTTGATATTATCATTATCATTATTATTATTATTGTCATTATTATTATTGTTATCATTATTGTTATTATCATTATTATTATTATTATCATTATTATTATCATTATTATTATTATTATTATTATTATTATTATTATTATTATCATTATTATTATTATTATTATTGTCATCATCATTATTATCATTACTATTATTACTATTATTACTATTATTATTTTAATCATTATAATTATTATTATTATTATTATTATAATTATCATCATTATCATCATAATAATGAATATTGTTATCATTATAATAGTAAAAATGATTATCATTATCATTATTTTTATCGTGATTGCTTTCATCATTATCATTATAACCATCATTACTATCATCCTTACTGTGATTATTATTATCATTCTAAAAAAATATGACGATGATGGTGATGTTGATCTCTTGTTGTTAGTGCTGTTAATGATGATAATGGTTATAGTGGTAATAGTAATAATGAAAATAATAGTGTCATAAATTATGACAATGATAGCAATGGTGATAATGATAACAATGATAAAGATGATAATGATAATGATGATAGTGATTATAATGATATTAGCAATTATATTAATAATAATGTTAATGATAATAATAATAATGATAATGATAATGACAATAACAATAGTAATAAAGATAATAATAATAATAATAAAATAATGATAAGGATATAATAATAATTCAGAGGATGAAAAAATAACAAGAATTGTAAAAAAAAATAATAGTGATAATAATAATAATCATAATAAGGTGATGATGATGATGATAATACCAAAAATCCAGGGCCTACAACGGAAGCAATAATTAAAGAAGAATTTGATAATGATAGCAAGGGAGGTGTGATGTTGTGACCGAAGAAACTCTAAGGATTCTCCCGCCTGTTTTTTTACATCTATAACTTGTATTTGTTTCAAGTTGATTATTTCGTTTAGAAAAACAATATACGAGAAAGAGAGAGTGTGTGTGAGAGAGAGAGAAAGACAGAAAGAGAGAGAGAGAAAGAGAGAGAAAGAGAAAGAGAGAGAGAGAGAGAGAGAAGGGGGGGGAGAAAGAGTTAGAGACTGAGAGAGAGAGAGAAAGAGAAAGAGAAAGAGAAAGCGAGAGAGAAAGAGAAAGAGAAAGAGAAAGAGAGAGAGAGAGAGAGACTAAGAGATGAATAACTAAAAAATAAATCAGAAAATAAGAGAATGAAAATCCCTTCAAAAAAAATATTGGACGATGACACTCTAATTCGTGACGTATTGTTGCACGTTGCACGAGTCCCGAAACGACCCTACAAGGTCATTAGCTAATCAAAAGACCTAAACAAACAAACAAACAAACAAACGAGAGAGGGGATGGGGGGGGAGAGGGGAAGGGGAGAGAAGGGAGAGGAAAGGGGAGGAGGGAGAGAAGGAAAAGGAAAAGGGGAAAGGGGTGGGGGAGAGGCTTCAGAAGGAAGAGGGAGGGGAATGGGGAAGGAGGAAGATGAAGAGCAAGGGGAAGGAAAAGGGTAAAGTGGAAATAAGAAGATGGAGGGGAAGGGGAGAGAATGAAGAGGGAAGGGGAAGGAGGTGAGGAAGAAGGGGGAGGGAGTGAGGAAGAAGGAAGTGGAGAGAGGGAATGGAAAGAGGGAGAGAAAAAAGGACGGGAAAGGGAAAGAAGAAGAGGAAGAGGAAAGGGGAGATGAGAACGAAGAAAGAGGGAGAGGAAGGGAAAAGTGTAAGAGAATATTGATTACCGCCTTGCTCTGGTTTTATAATTTCCAAGAGGTTAGGCAACACTCCTCATAATTCTCATGGCAGTTGTGAGAACCACAACCTCATGATATGCTCGCTTAGTTGATCTGTAACCTCCGGTCGGTTGACTAGCCACGTCGATAATATCTCACTCATCATGCATATAAACCTCCTTTGAAACATCATATAATCACCATTAAATCATTATAATTCTCAAGATGAAACTAAGAAAAAAAATTACATATATACACCATTAAATCACTGTATCTCACTACATTTCCCCCTCTTCTCTTCCTTCGCCCGTAGGTTATATCAACGGAAGATGGCTTCTCTTTGTGTGATGTATGTTATCATTCTTATTATTATTGCTACGTAAGAACATCACCAGCGCGTCACCATATCACAATAATTCACAACTTTTGCAAATCTCTTATGATGATTTGTAAGGAAAGGCACCATCATATCACAACTCACTAAATACGTCAAGGTATATCTGAGAGAAACACCATCGAATCACCATCAGATCACTATAAGTCACCACATGTAAAAAAATGCTCAATAGAAACACCATGAAATCACCAATATATATATAACTCACTATATTCACAAATGCTGTAAGATAATCGCAAGGAAAGAAAACACCAAAGAATCACCATAACTCCCAATATTTCACCATTCACCATAAAATCACCACATGATTACTATAACTTACCATATGAAAGTGTCTCGACATCTAATCACAACTACGTAAAAAAATCATCATATTATGAACTCACCATGTTTACATAAAAGTACATAAGGTCACCATATAATCACCATACCGCCCTATATTTCACTTTTCTTCTCCTGGTCCCACAGGTTATACCTTCGGAGGATGGTGTCACTATATCTGTTTTGCATTATCATTCTTAAAATTAGAACGTAAGAAAATTGCCATCCAAATTATCATATCTCAAACTCCTCAAGTAAGAAAGAGAAAACACCATAGAATCACCATCAAAAACAGAAGATCATCCTAAAACACCATAAAATCACCATATATTCACCATACTTCCCCACATCTCATTTTCCTCTTCCTCGCCCCTCAGGCCATGCATGTCTTTAAAATCACCATAATTGCCAGAAAAAAACACCATAAGATCACCATTTCTCAGTCTTCTCTTTCTCGCGCCGCAGCTTATGACCTCGGAGGATGGTGTCTCTAATAACAAACTTGCATTATCATTCCTAGAATTAGTACGTAGAAAAAAAAATGCCATAAAATCACCATAAAATTGCCAAGAAATCATGAAATCACCATATGACCACCATAAAATCACCATAAAATCGTCAGAAAATTCCCTTTAAAATATAATTAAATCATCATACAATTAACCCCAAAATCACAATCGATTCTCCCAAAAATCACAATAAGATCACCATGTAATCACCATACCTACGCGTGTTTCAGCCTTCTCTCCCTTGTCTCGCAGGTTATGTAAGAAAATCACCATCAAATCATCATACAAGAGAGAAAACACCTTAAAATCGCCATCAAATCGAAAAAAAAAATCACCATGAACACCATACATTCACCATTTTCTCCCTCGTCCCGCAGGTTATGTCCTCGGAGGATGGTGTGAGAAATCACCTCAAAATCGCCATCAAATCGTCCAAAAAATCACCGTAAACACCACAAGATCACCATACATACACCATACCTCCCCGAACCTCACCATTCTCTCCCT
>BOPN01002667.1:85000-90000 GCA_017312705.2 Penaeus japonicus | reverse complement strand
GGGTTATCGGTGGCACTGCAGTAATAGAATTGCTTTCTGTATAACTAGATTATTTTCCTTTATCATTACTCTCAGTATCATTATCATCACTACTGCTCTTATTACTACGAATGCTATTATGACTACTATTTTATTATCTTTACTATCAGTATTATCTGCAGTAATAGCAGTAGTAATGATAATACATAAATATACCACTGAATCTATCATAACAAAGATTAGAGAAACCTGGTTCGGCTATAGGAAAAGAAGCGTTGTTTTTTTGGTGTCATGACAAGGTTTTTCCTGATAAGATTTGCATTCTAATAATGACATGTAATTTTGATTATATTTTGTATTTTAGTATTCGGAAACTAAGGTTGGGAACACATCTGTAAACCTTTACTGAATCTCAGTTTTTTGCTCTTGGTGAATGATTGACTTACTATGCTTCATTATAATTATTTTGCTAACGCGATTATCATTATCGTTATCATTACTTCCATCATTATTATTGCTATTATCATTGTTGTCATTATCATTATTATTGCAAGTATTATTGTTGATATCATTATCATTGCTACTACTACTATTTTCATCGTGATTATTATTATCATTGTCATTTTTATTCCTATTATCATTATTGTTATCAGGATTGTTATCGTAATTACTATTATCATTTCATTATGATTACCATTATGATGATTATTATTAACGTTATCATCATTATCATCATTATGATTACTAATATTATTATCATAATCATTATCATTAATATTGTTGTAATTATCATCCTCATCATGATGACTATTATTAGTAGCACTAATCTCTCTCTCTAACTCCCCCTTTCTCTCTCTTTCTCTCTCTATCTCTGTCCCTCTCTCTCTCTCTCTCTATTCATCTATCTATCTATCTCCCCTCCCCCCCCCTCTCTCTTTCTCTCTCTCTCTATTTGTTTTCTCTCTCTATCTTTCCACCTCTTTATGAGTCGGAAACTTTAATTATATGATAACGTGAAAATACTTACTGTGTGAACACTTGCATCTTTATGATATCTGCTTTATTATTCATTTTATTATTCATTTATTTTATTTCATATAATTTTTTTTTCTTTAAGGTTCACATGTAAGTTTGGTGGCAATCATCACTGCTGGCCAGCCAAACACCTAGTCTAAATGCTAAACAGATTTTCATTAGGTTGCAATCATTCGTAATAAATTATTCTGACTTTCTGTCTTCTTTTTGTTTATGCATTTGGTGGTTGGCCTTATTTCCTGGTCGTTGTTGATGTTTTGTATTTTGGCTAAGAAGTTTATTTTGGGTCCAAATTTGAATAGTCATTTGAGATACCAATTTATCGGTATTAGTAAAAATATATATAAACATAAGTGTTTTTATGTGTATGTGCTTGTTTGTTTGTGTGTAAGTATGGTATATATATGGAATATTATGTATGTATACAAACTTCCTTGAATGTGGATATCCAGCGTTTGCATTTTGTTGATTCTCTGAATCAACATTGTCTTATATATATATATATATATATATATATATATATATATATATAGATAGATAGATATAGATATATAGATATATATATATATATATATAGATATATATATATATAGCGTCCAGCATAACAGCAGAGGGATAGTTTTATCAAATCAATTGTATCTTATTTGATATATTCTCCACGTCGTTTCGACACAAAGCTCTGCATGAACATGATGCATTATCAACTGAGAACAGTACGGGACATTGCTCTCCAGCCCCATTTTATATCACATACTTGTTCCTCTTTTAATTCTATTCGACACATGAGCAATCTATGACCATTATAGAATCGAAGAAAGAATTCGATTTTGTCAGTAGAGTCGTTGGCATTATTTTTGTTTTGACTTTTGTGTTACCGACTATTTAATAGATCTGTGTAATATGTTAAAGAATGAAGGAGATTATTTCATATAAGAAGTTTATTTTACAATGTAGAAAAATAGTCTGGACCACAAGGCCTTTCCTCCTTAGGCTAGAGGACAGAAAACTAAAACGTTTCCTGTTTCATGTGACTTTCAGTGATTTTTTGTGAGTTATGGGACTTTAGGTTTCATGTATTTCGTGAAGTATGAAGCGATAGGTCGTCCCGGGCACGAGGCCCCGGACCGAGAATGACGATCATGCAAGTGGCAAGGAGGAGGGAGCGAGAGAGCGAGCGAGCGAGCGCGACAAGGCTCCAGGCCGACTACGCCTGGCCGTTGCCGTTCTGACGCAGGATGTCCATGATCTGGCGGGAGTCGTAGTGGCACTTGGCGTAGGTTTGCGCGCACACGGGGGCGGATTTGGAGGCCCGGCCGAGGAAGGCGGCCAGCTGGAAGGGCGTGGCGGGGCTGGAGATCTGGTCGTGGGAGGCGATGCTTGGGCTCCCGAACAGGGCCATGATGAGGGCCTCGTCGTCGGCCAGCTGGTCGGAGGGCGTGGCCGACAGCTCGCACACCAGTCGAAGGCCGCAGTTGGAGTCGCGGTCGAGAGATCCGGCGGCGGCGAACAGGACGTCGACGGCGTTCTGGGAGTAGCCGTCGTCAGCGAGGGCGGTGGCGCTCCTCCTGCCGCGGCGGGAGGCCGCAGCCTTAGCCGCAACGAGACCCGCGGCGCCCAGCAGGACCGCGGCGCCTCCGACCACCGCAAGCGCCGGGTTGGACACGGTGACGCCGAGTGTGAGCGCCGTGGTGGTGGCAGCGGCCGCCGAGGACGAGAGGAGGATGATCGGGGTGGCCGCGTGCAGGAGGCCGGCCACGAGGGCCACGGAGAGCCATCTCTTCAGCTGCATGGCGGCTGGGGGGAGGGAAAGGGGGAGGCAAATTAATCGTGCTTTCAGTTACTATCGACCATTTATGACGGTAGGTTGGTGAGCACCGTCACATGCGAAAAAAAAACTTTAGATCCTAGATTCCGATGCTAGTCCTTCCTTTCGTTACACTTTTGAAAAATCATAGAATTAAATTTGTTAATTCATATCTACTATGAAAAAAAAAATCTAATGGACTTTACATACCAACAAGTATTTACACTAAAGTTGTAATAGCACAGAGACTTCTCATATTCCCAAAGGATAAGGCTGTTACACCAATGCATTCAAGGTTTTTGAAATATTAAAGAAAATGTGTACATTTGTATAAACCTGAAATGAAACAAAAACTCCTTAGCATTTCCCACTTACTTGCACTCTGAAGTAAGTTCTGCGATTTGGAAGAAGGCCTCGGTCGGGGAAGGTATACTGCTGAGGGGGACTTTGCCTCCTTATATACAGGCGCTGACGAAGGGGGCGAGGCGGAATAGGGGGCGGGGCTCGGACTAAGGGAGGGCGGTCCAACGGGTCATATGCAAGGTCGCGGGACGCACGCCCTACAGTCCTACACTCACTCCTCGCGCTCATGAGCCGCCCATCTGCCCTTTGGGAGTGCGCCCGTGACCTTGTCCTTTCCCCTCTCTCCCGGCCTCGCCTCCTTCCTCTATTACGCCGAAAGGAAAGACACTTCGCGGAGTTTGCGCTTCAAGACGAGTGGTCGGGATGTCGGGCCCTTTCAAGTTCCTTGAATTTGATGGGGAAGGAAAGACATTTCTGTTTTTGTTAGTCGAGGTTAGCATAGAGAGGATGTATTTCCGCATCTATTGTGTATTTTATATATATATATATATAGCAGTAGTAATAATAATACATAAATATACCAATGAATCTATTATAACAAAGATTAGAGAAACCTGGTTCGGCTATAGGAAAAGAAGCGTTGTTTTTTTTGTTTTTTGTTTTTTCTTGTGTCATGACAAGGTTTTTCCTGATAAGATTTGCATTCTAATAATGACATGTAATTTTTATTATATTTGGTATTTTAGTATTCGGAAACTAAGGTTGGGAACACATCTGTAAACCTTTACTGAATCTCAGTTTTTTGCTCTTGGTGAATGATTGACTTATTATGCTTCATTATAATTATTTTACTAACGCGATTATCATTATCGTTATCATTACTTCCATCATTATTATTGCTATTATCATTGTTGTCATTATCATTATTATTGCAAGTATTATTGTTGATATCATTATCATTGCTACTACTACTATTTTCATCGTGATTATTATTATCTTTGTCATTTTTATTCTATTATCATTATTGTTATCAAGTTGTTATCGTAATTACTATTATCATTTCATTATGATTACCATTATGATGGTTATTATTAACGTTATCATCATTATGATTACTAATATTATTATCATAATCATTATCATTAATATTGTTGTAATTATCATCCTCATCATGATGACTATTATTAGTAGCACTAATCTCTCTCTCTAACTCCCCCTTTCTCTCTCTTTCTCTCTCTATCTGTCCTACCTCCCTCCCTCTCTCTCTCTCTCTATTTATATATCTATCTCTCTCCTCCTCCCCCCCCCTCTCTCTTTCTCTCTCTCTCTATTTGTTTTCTCTCTCTATCTTTCCACCTCTTTATGAGTCGAAACTTTAATTATCGTGCGGTAAATACTTACTGTGTGAACATTTGCATCTTTATAGAAATCTGCTTTATTATTTAATTTTATTAATTCATTTTATTTTATTTTATATCATTCTTTTTTTTTTCTTTTTTTTTAAGGTTCACATGTAAGTTTGGTTGGCAATCATCACTGCTGGCCAATGGCTTACCTAGTCTAAATGCTAAACGAATTTTCATTAGGTTGCAATCATTCCGTAATAAATTATTCTGACTGCTTCTTTTGTTTTATGCATTTGGTGGTTGGCCTTATTTCCTAGTCGTTGTTGATGTTTTGTATTTTGTAGCAGCTAAAGTTTATTTTGGGTCCAATTTTGAATAGTCATTTTGAATACAATTATGGTATTAGTAAAAAATATATAAACATAAGTGTTTTTATGTGCATGTGCTTGTTTGTTTGTGTGTAAGTGTGGTATATATATGGAATATTATGTATGTATACAAACTTCCTTGAATGTGGATATCCAGCGTTTGCA
>BOPN01002667.1:72500-80000 GCA_017312705.2 Penaeus japonicus | reverse complement strand
CGATCATGCAAGTGGCAAGGAGGAGGGAGCGAGAGAGCGAGCGAGCGAGCGCGACAAGGCTCCAGGCCGTCTACGCCTGGCCGTTGCCGTTCTGACGCAAGATGTCCATGATCTGGCGGGAGTCGTAGTGGCACTTGGCGTAGGTTTGCGCGCACACGGGGGCGGATTTGGAGGCCCGGCCGAGGAAGGCGGCCAGCTGGAAGGGCGTGGCGGGGCTGGAGATCTGGTCGTGGGAGGCGATGCTTGGGCTCCCGAACAGGGCCATGATGAGGGCGCATCGTCGTCGGCCAGCTGGTCGGAGGGCGTGGCCGACAGCTCGCACACCAGTCGAAGGCCGCAGTTGGGTCGCGGTCAAGGAGATCCGGCGGCGGCGAACAGGACGTCGACGGCGTTCTGGGAGTAGCCGTCGTCAGCGAGGGCAGTGGCGCTCCTCCTGCCGCGGCCTGACCGCAGCCTTAACCGCAACGAGACCACGGCGCCCAGCAGGACCGCGGCGCCTCCGACCACCGCAAGCGCCGGGTTGGACACGGTGACGCCGAGTGTGAGCGCCGTGGTGGTGGCAGCGGCCGCCGAGGACGAGAGGAGGATGATCGGGGTGGCCGCGTGCAGGAGGCCGGCCACGGGGAGCCACGGAGAGCCATCTCTTCAGCTGCATGGCGGCTAGGGGGGGGGGGGCAAGGGAGATTAAGCGCATTGTGATAATCACGACAGCTAGACAGACATGATAAATGGTTCCTAATCTGAACCCATTCCTTTCATTTGGGCCAATTTCTAGGTGGTATAGAATTAGTGATAATCGTTTTTGTATATGTATAAACTTCAAAAGAAAAACAAAACATGCAATAGTTCAGTCATTTCTGATATCTATGTGATCCTGCTATTGGAAAAAACAACACTTATGGCATTTTGACATTTAAAAAGAGACATTAGGAACATGAGTATGAGCTGAAACGAACATGAAATGAGCATGAGATGAAGCTCCTTCCTCCCACATACTTGCACTCTGAAGTAAGTTCTGTGAATCGGGTGAAGGCCTCGCTTAGGGAAAGCTGTGATGCCGAAGAGGAGTTATGCCTCCTTATATACATGCGTCGGGAAGGGGAGCCAGGCACAACAGAGGGCGTGGCTCAGCCGAAGAGTGGGCAGTCCTACGGGTCATGTACAAGGTCGCATGACGCACGCCCGCGCTCATTCCCGCCCACTTTTCCTCACTCACATGAGCCGGCCATCCGTGAGTGGGCCCATGTCCTTGTGTCCTCCCCTCGTTCCTGTAAGACTTAGATAAGGGAAGCAGCAAGTTGATGCCCATGTCGATGGGGTTATCGGTGGCACTGCAGTAATAGAATTGCTTTCTGTATAACTAGATTATTTTCCTTTATCATTACTATCAGTATCATTATCATCACTACTGCTCTTATTACTACAGATGATATTATGACTACTGTTTTATTATCTTTACTATTAGTATTATCACTAGTAGTAGCAGTAGTAATAATAATACATAAATATACCAATGAATCTATTATAACAAAGATTAGAGAAACCTGGTTCGGCTATAGGAAAAGAAGCGTTTTTTTTTTTTTTTTTTTTTTTTTTTTTTTTTTTTTTTTTTTTGGTGTCATGACAAGGTTTTTCCTGATAAGATTTGCATTCTAATAATGACGTGTAATTTTGATTATATTTGGTATTTTAGTATTCGGAAACTAAGGTTGGGAACACATCTGTAAACCTTTACTGAATCTCAGTTTTTTGCTCTTGGTGAATGATTGACTTACTATGCTTCATTATAATTATTTTGCTAACGCGATTATCATTATCGTTATCATTACTTCCATCATTATTATTGCTATTATCATTGTTGTCATTATCATTATTATTGCAAGTATTATTGTTGATATCATTATCATTGCTACTACTACTATTTTCATCGTGATTATTATTATCATTGTCATTTTTATTCCTATTATCATTATTGTTATCAGGATTGTTATCGTAATTACTATTATCATTTCATTATGATTACCATTATGATGATTATTATTAACGTTATCATCATTATCATCATTATGATTACTAATATTATTATCATAATCATTATCATTAATATTGTTGTAATTATCATCCTCATCATGATTACTATTATTAGTAGCACTAATCTCTCTCTCTAACTCCCCCTTTCTCTCTCTTTCTCTCTCTATCTCTGTCCCTACCTCCCTCCCTCTCTCTCTCTCTCTATTTATCTATCGATCTCTCTCCCCCCCCCCTCCCTCTCTCTTTCTCTCTCTCTCTATTTGTTTTCTCTCTCTATCTTTCCACCTCTTTATGAGTCGGAAACTTTAATTATATGATAACGTGAAAATACTTACTGTGTGAACACTTGCATCTTTATGATATCTGCTTTATTATTCATTTTATTATTCATTTATTTTATTTCATATAATTTTTTTTTCTTTAAGGTTCACATGTAAGTTTGGTGGCAATCATCACTGCTGGCCAGCCAAACACCTAGTCTAAATGCTAAACAGATTTTCATTAGGTTGCAATCATTCGCCAATAAATTATTCTGACTTTCTGTCTTCTTTTTGTTTATGCATTTGGTGGTTGGCCTTATTTCCTGGTCGTTGTTGATGTTTTGTATTTTGGCTAAGAAGTTTATTTTGGGTCCAAATTTGAATAGTCATTTGAGATACCAATTTATCGGTATTAGTAAAAATATATATAAACATAAGTGTTTTTATGTGTATGTGCTTGTTTGTTTGTGTGTAAGTATGGTATATATGGATATTATGTATGTATACAAACTTCCTTGAATGTGGATATCCAGCGTTTGCATTTTGTTGATTCTCTGAATCAACATTGTCTTATATATATATATATATATATATATATATATATATATATAGATAGATAGATATAGATATATAGATATATATATATATATATATAGATATATATATATATAGCGTCCAGCATAACAGCAGAGGGATAGTTTTATCAAATCAATTGTATCTTATTTGATATATTCTCGTTTCGACACAAAGCTCTGCATGAACATGATGCATTATCAACTGAGAACAGTACGGGACATTGCTCTCCAGCCCCATTTTATATCACATACTTGTTCCTCTTTTAATTCTATTCGACACATGAGCAATCTATGACCATTATAGAATCGAAGAAAGAATTCGATTTTGTCAGTAGAGTCGTTGGCATTATTTTTGTTTTGACTTTTGTGTTACCGACTATTTAATAGATCTGTGTAATATGTTAAAGAATGAAGGAGATTATTTCATATAAGAAGTTTATTTTACAATGTAGAAAAATAGCATGGACCACAAGGCCTTTCCTCCTTAGGCTAGAGGACAGAAAACTAAAACGTTTCCTGTTTCATGTGACTTTCAGTGATTTTTTGTGAATTATGGAACTTTAGGTTTCATGTTTTTCGTGAAGTATGAAGCGATAGGTCGTCCCGGGCACGAGAGCCCCGGGCAGAGAATGATGATCATGCAAGTGGCAAGGAGGAGGGAGCGAGAGAGCGAGCGAGCGAGCGCGACAAGGCTCCAGGCCGACTACGCCTGGCCGTTGCCGTTCTGACGCAGGATGTCCATGATCTGGCGGGGTGGTGGCGCGGCGTAGTTTGCGCGCACACGGGGGCGGATTTGGAGGCCCGGCCGGGAAGGCGGCCAGCTGGAGGGCGTGGCGGGGCTGGAGATCTGGTCGTGGGAGGCGATGCTTGGGCTCCCGAACAGGGCCATGATGAGGGCCTCGTCGTCGGCCAGCTGGTCGGAGGGCGTGGCCGACAGCTCGCACACCAGTCGAAGGCCGCAGTTGGAGTCGCGGTCGAGAGATCCGGCGGCGGCGAACAGGACGTCGACGGCGTTCTGGGAGTAGCCGTCGTCAGCGAGGGCGGTGGCGCTCCTCCTGCCGCGGCGGGAGGCCGCAGCCTTAGCCGCAACGAGACACGGCGCCCAGCAGGACCGCGGCGCCTCCGACCACCGCAAGCGCCGGGTTGGACACGGTGACGCCGGATGTGAGCGCCGTGGTGGTGGCAGCGGCCGCCGAGGACGAGAGGAGGATGATCGGGGTGGCCGCGTGCAGGAGGCCGGCCACGAGGGCCACGGAGAGCCATCTCTTCAGCTGCATGGCGGCTGGGGGGGGGGGGGGGGAGATTAAGCGCATTGCGATAATCACGACTGATTAATTCCGACAGCTAGACGGACAGACATGATAAATGGTTCTAATCCCTAACCCATTCCTTTCATTTGGGCCAATTTCTAGGTGGTATAGAATTAGTGATCATCTTTTTTGTATATGTATAAAGCTTCAAAGAAAAACAAAACATGCAATAGTTCAGTCATTTCTGATATCCATGTGATCCTGCTATTGGAAAAAACAACACTTATGGCATTTTGACATTTAAAAAGAGACGCAGGAACATGAGTATGAGCTGAAATGAGCATGAAATGAGCATGAGATGAAGCTCCTTCCTCCCACATACTTGCACTCTGAAGTAAGTTCTGTGAATCGGGTGAAGGCCTCGCTTAGGGAAAGCTGTGATGCCGAAGAGGAGTTCTGCCTCCTTATATACATGCGTCGGGGGAGGGAGCCAGGCACAACAGAGGGCGTGGCTCAGCCGAAGAGTGGGCAGTCCTACGGGTCATGTACAAGGTCGCATGACGCACGCCCGCGCTCATTCCCGCCCACTTTTCCTCACTCACATGAGCCGGCCATCCGTGAGTGGGCCCATGTCCTTGTGTCCTCCCCTCGTTCCTGTAAGACTCAGATAAGGGGAGCAGCAAGTTGATGCTTATGCTCGATAAGGGTTATCGATGGCACTGCAGTAATAGAATTGCTTTCTGTATAACTAGATTATTTTCCTTTATCATTACTATCAGTATCATTATCATCACTACTGCTCTTATTACTACGAATGATATTATGACTACTATTTTATTATCTTTACTATTAGTATTATCACTAGTAGTAGCAGTAGTAATAATAATACATAAATATACCAATGAATCTATTATAACAAAGATTAGAGAAACCTGGTTCGGCTATAGGAAAAGAAGCGTTGTTTTTTTTTGTTTTTGTTTTTTCTTGTGTCATGACAAGGTTTTTCCTGATAAGATTTGCATTCTAATAATGACATGTAATTTTTATTATATTTGGTATTTTAGTATTCGGAAACTAAGGTTGGGAACACATCTGTAAACCTTTACTGAATCTCAGTTTTTTGCTCTTGGTGAATGATTGACTTATTATGCTTCATTATAATTATTTTACTAACGCGATTATCATTATCGTTATCATTACTTCCATCATTATTATTGCTATTATCATTGTTGTCATTATCATTATTATTGCAAGTATTATTGTTGATATCATTATCATTGCTACTACTACTATTTTCATCGTGATTATTATTATCTTTGTCATTTTTATTCCTATTATCATTATTGTTATCAGGATTGTTATCGTAATTACTATTATCATTTCATTATGATTACCATTATGATGGTTATTATTAACGTTATCATCATTATGATTACTAATATTATTATCATAATCATTATCATTAATATTGTTGTAATTATCATCCTCATCATGATGACTATTATTAGTAGCACTAATCTCTCTCTCTAACTCCCCCTTTCTCTCTCTTTCTCTCTCTATCTCTGTCCCTACCTCCCTCCCTCTCTCTCTCTCTCTATTTATATATCTATCTCTCTCCCCTCCCTCCCCCCCCCCTCTCTCTTTCTCTCTCTCTCTATTTGTTTTCTCTCTCTATCTTTCCACCTCTTTATGAGTCGAAACTTTAATTATCGTGCGGTAAATACTTACTGTGTGAACATTTGCATCTTTATAGAAATCTGCTTTATTATTTAATTTTATTAATTCATTTTATTTTATTTTATATCATTCTTTTTTTTTTCTTTTTTTTTAAGGTTCACATGTAAGTTTGGTTGGCAATCATCACTGCTGGCCAATGGCTTACCTAGTCTAAATGCTAAACGAATTTTCATTAGGTTGCAATCATTCCGTAATAAATTATTCTGACTGCTTCTTTTGTTTTATGCATTTGGTGGTTGGCCTTATTTCCTAGTCGTTGTTGATGTTTTGTATTTTGTAGCAGCTAAAGTTTATTTTGGGTCCAATTTTGAATAGTCATTTTGAATACAATTATGGTATTAGTAAAAAATATATAAACATAAGTGTTTTTATGTGCATGTGCTTGTTTGTTTGTGTGTAAGTGTGGTATATATATGGAATATTATGTATGTATACAAACTTCCTTGAATGTGGATATCCAGCGTTTGCATTTTGTTGATTCTCTGAATCAACTTTGTCTTTATATATATATATATATATATATATATATATATATATATATATATATATATATATATATATATTTATATATATATATATATATATATATATATATATATATATATATATATATATAGCGTCAGCAACAGCAGAGGGATAGTTTTATCAAATCAATTGTATCTTATTTGATGTATTCTCACGTCATTTCGACACAAAGCTCTGCATGAGAAAATGGTGCATCGTCGCTTGCGAACAGTACGGGCATTGTCTCCAGGCCCATTTTATCCTCACATACTTATTTCCTCTTTAATTCTATTCGACACATGAGCAATCTATGACCATTATAGAATCGAAGAAAGAATTCGAACTGCCAGTAGAGTCGTTGGCATTATTTTTGTTTTGACTTTTGTGTTACCGACTATTTAATAGATCTGTGTAATATGTTAAAGAATGAAAGAGATTATTTCATATAAGAAGTTTATTTTACAATGTAGAAGAATAGTATGGACCACAAGGCCTTTCCTCCTTAGGCTAGAGGACAGAAAACTAAAACGTTTCCTGTTTCATGTGACTTTCAGTGATTTTTAACGAGAGTTATGGAACTTTAGGTTTCATGTTTTTCGTGAAGTATGAAGCGATAGGTTGTCCCGGGCACGAGGCCCCGGCCAGAGAATGATGATCATGCAAGTGGCAAGGAGGAGGGAGGGAGGGAGCTTTGAGCGAGCTTGAAGTGCGACAAGGCTCCAGGCCGTCTACGCCTGGCCGTTGCCGTTCTGACGCAAGATGTCCATGATCTGGCGGGAGTCGTAGTGGCACTTGGCGTAGGTTTGCGCGCACACGGGGGCGGATTTGGAGGCCCGGCCGAGGAAGGCGGCCAGCTGGAAAGGGCGTGGCGGGGCTTCGGAGATCTGGTCGTGGGAGGCGATGCTGGGCTCCCGAACAATGCCATGATGAGGCCTCGTCGTCGGCCAGCTGGGTCGGAGATGAAGCCGACAGCTCGCACACCAGTCGAAGGCCGCAGTTGGAGTCGCGGTCGAGAAGATCCGGCGGCGGCGAACAGGATCGACGGCGTTCTGCGTATACGTCGTCAGCGAGGGCGGTGGCGCTCCTCCTGCCGCGGCGGAGGCCTCAGCCTTAGCGCAACGAGACCCGCGGCGCCCAGCAGAG
>BOPN01002667.1:57500-60000 GCA_017312705.2 Penaeus japonicus | reverse complement strand
TTATTATGATTATTTTATTATCTCATTATTGATGTACTTTGACCTGTATTATTAATCTATCTTTAAAGCTGATGTGCAAGCAAACACATATAAAAAACTGTGCGTCTGAATATTTAGATACGGGCACATACACATAGAAATGTCATGTTTCTGAATAGGTGTATGTGTGTGTGTGTGTGTGTGTGTATGTATGTATGTATGTATATATATATATATATATATATATATATATATATATATATATATATATATATATACAAATATATACACACTTGCATGCATATATATATATATATATATATATATATATATATATATATATATATATGTATGTATATATATATATATATATATATATATATATATATATATATTGGCATATATGATGTATACTCTTATGGACATTATAGATCATAACAAAGCGTAATTCTACCTTGCAGGTAAGTGTGGCTCTACAAAGATCGGCTTCGGTGAGGCTAACATGAATTACAACACCTGTCGAGGGAATAAGTACAGATTTTTATCTTACCATTCTTTTTTTTTCTTCTTTTTTTTGAAATGTAATGTTCTTCAACTGTATAAAAATAATAAAAAGAAAATAGAAGAATAAAAAAACAGAAAATTAATTGTTTTTTTCTGGTGTCGAAACACATAATACATTGTGGTTAGTACAGATCAAATTACAATATAATTCCTCCTGGATATTGAGGTATTACAACAGGATGTCTAATATCATTTAGGTTGAAACATTGTGTATCTTTTTCTTCTTGTTTTTGCAAACTATATTTTTTACGATTTTATCTCTTTTTTTTTACATTTTCATCATCTTCCTTGTCTCCCCTTTCATCACTCTTCCTTCTCTCCTTCCATATAACCCTTCCTTGCCTCCCCCCTAATTCCCATAACTTCCTATTTTCCTCTCTGCTCCTCCCCCTTCCCCCCCCCCCCCCGCCCCCTCCTCCCCCTATAATCCTCTTTCAGCAACTGACCTTGAAAGACCATGACCTTGAACCCACTTTCACGCGAATCACCCATACAATTTCAACCTTATGTCACCTTCACCCAAGGCCTAAAATATATCATTTCCGTTCACGTTGAAGGGATGCTTTATTTATCGCTCAATTAAGTAGACATAAGAGATTAGATTGTCAATTCATGATAAGTAATGATTGATTATGTAGAATAGCCTAATCATTATAGATATTTGCCTATTAGTTAACGATACAGGGCGATCTTATCGTGCTATTCCGAATAACTTTACGGAGACGCTTACGTGGTAGATCTTTATTACTATTATTTTCATTATCATTATCATTGTAATTACTATTACAACTTCGACGACTACTACTACTATTACCATTATCATCCTATCATCATCATTATCATTGCTATCATCAGTATCATTACTAACACTATCATCATTAACATAAGCGAGTTTTATAGCCTTATTGCCTTTCTCTGTCCCTCTTCTCCCTCTAGACTATCTTACAGGTTCTTGTATTCTTCACTTTTTGCTACTGCCTTTTTTTCGCCTTCTTGTTTGCCTTCTTATACTCATCTATTGTCTGCTCACATCTATTCAATCACTCTTCTTCTTGTCGCTTTCTTTTCCTTGGTGGCGTCCTGAACCTCGGCACCCCACCACCTTGTCTCCTTTTTCTTCCCTCCTCTCCCAGAAGTTTGACCCAATATCTCCGTTGCTACAGTCCTGATTGTTGTGCTGGTAACCTCCCAAGAAACTTCCTGAGCCTCTGCCATCTGGTCACCTACTTTTTTTGGTAAACTGTTCACGAGGCTCCTCCTCGTTTAGCTTCCACCAGTGTGTTTACTTTATTTAAACCAGTCTTTGTCTTTTGTCCCTAGGATTGTTTTACACATGACCAGTTTATGTTGTTTAGCCACTACTTCCGTTGGTAACACCTTGCAGTCTTGGAGTCTTTTCAATCCTCTTCTACTACTCATGATGAAATCAATCTGTGAGTCTCGTCCTCCACTACTGTAGGTTTTCAGTCGGCTGCGTCTCTTCCTAAAGGTGTTTAGCACTGCAAGTTGGTTCGCCACCGCAAAGTCCAAAATTGCGTTCCCTTTGAGGTTCCTTCTACCAATACCATGATCTCCAGTTACATCCGTTTCCCTGTCCTCTTTTCCCACTTGTCCGTTGACGTTTCCCCCCAACCAAACCTCCTCTTTTTCTGGAATGTGTACCATAGCTCCTCCAAGCAGTTCCCAAAACTCATCCTATTCATGTTCCTCACATCCCACCTGTAGTGCATATGCACAGATCACTTTCACTATCAACTTTTCTACCTTTACTTTCAGCCAGATTACACAGTCCGACTCCCTTGTACCTGCAATATCCCCTCTTTCATCTCCGGGCTCAGTACAATACCCACTCCATTTATCTTGTTCTCTACACCTGAGTGGTACAGTTTGTACCCTTCTCCCATCTCCCTCGCTTTCTGACCCTTCCATTTGGTCTCCTGTGGGCACAGAACATCCA
>BOPN01002667.1:12500-27500 GCA_017312705.2 Penaeus japonicus | reverse complement strand
TGATTATTATAAGTCTAAATCATTATTATTATAATTGTTATTATCATTATTATTATTATTATTATTATTATTGTTTTTGTTATTATTATCATTATTATTATCATTATTATTGTTATTATTATTATTATTATTGTTATTATTATTATCATTGCTAGATTGGTATTACAATTATTATCATTACCATCAGTACCATCATCATCATTGTTATTTTCGTATTTTCCTATTTTCGGTCTTTATTTCAATTTATTTGCCAGAACTTACATGAGCAAAAACATGAACAAAAACGCATATATTGTGTGAGTCACAATTTCTCAAGAAAAAAAAGTTCTTTCATAGCGTGAAGAACGAAAATATAAGAAAATAAGAAAGAAAGAAAGAAAAAGTGATGAAAAAAAATGTTAATGACCCCCAAAAAAGAATGGAAGGAATAACAAGACAGCGAAGAAAGAACAAAATACTCAGAGAGAGAAGAAAAGAATGAAATAATTTGATGACTCGATATCAAAGTGCATATGATTTATATCAAAGTGAGAGAAAGTGATAATGAGTAACGGAATATGCAAAGAGAAGAAACCGAGTGAGCGGTAAAGGAGATAAATAGACAGATAAGATTGATCAAGAAATGGATTGATTGACGAATAGACAGATAAAGATATAAGACAGATAGATAAAGAGATAGCAAGAGAGATAGACATCAGAGAGATAAGTGGCTTGATAGATAGGTAGAGATAACTAAGTAGACAGATAGATAGGTAGATATATTAATAAATCAAAAATAAAAATAAGTTCAGACATACGGCAAGAGAAAGGAGATATTACATGAGAGAGAGAACGAGAATGAAAAACAACAGCAACAACAGGAGAAGAGTGATAGAGGAAGAGAACAGATGGAATAAAAAGGGAGATGAGACAGAAGAGAATGTTGGGGAATAAGAGAGAGCGAGAGAAAAGGCGGGAAAACAAGAACAAATATAAGAATGGGTGTATAGAATAAAGGGAATGTGAGAACAGAGCGAGCGAAAGGAGAGAGAGAGAGAGAGAGAGAGAGAGAGAGAGAGAGAGAGAGAGAGAGAGAGAGAGAGAGAGAGAGAGAGAGAGAGAGAGAGAGAGAGAGAGAGAGAGAGAGAGAGAGAAAGAGAGAGAGAGAGAGAGAGAGAGAGAGAGAAAGAGAGAGAGAGAGAAAGAAAGGGAGGGATAGAGAGAGAGAGAGATCAGATGTCTATCTCCCACTTTTCTCTTCCATCTCCACCCCTCTCTTTGTCTGCCTCTTTTCTCTCTCTTCTCCTCTCCTCTCTAGCTCCCTCCTTTCTCCCTTTTCTTCCACTTCCCTTCAGCTTCACTCTATCTCCCTCCTCTCCCTCTTCCATTTCTCCGTTTCTCTTTCTCTCTATTATCTCTCTTTTCTCCCTCTTCCCTTCCCCTTCTCTCTATCTCTCTCTTCTCTACTTCTTCCCTTCCCCTCCTCTCTATCTCCCTCTTTATCTCCCTTTCCTTCCACTTCCATTCGCCTTCTCTCTAATCTCCCTATTCTCCCTCCTCCATTTCCCCGTTTCTCTACCTCTCTATTATCTCTCTTTTCTCTCTCTTCCCTTCTCCTTCACTCTATTTCTCTCTTTTCTGTCACTTCCTTTCCCCTTCTCTCTATCTCCCTCTTATCTCCCTTTTCACCCTTTTCCCTTCCTCTTCTCTCTATCTCCCTATTTCTTCTTCCTCCTCAAAGGGAAGTAGAGAAGGGAGGGAAGACAGAGGGGATGAGAAGGGAGAGAAAAGAGGAAAGAGGAGAGAAGGAGACAGAGTGGGGGAAGAAAGAGAAGGGAGAGGAAAGCAGGAGATGGAGAGAAGGGGAGGTAAATCAATGGAAAAGGCAGAAAGTAAAGAAAAAAGGAAGGAAAACAGAGAGAGAGTGAGAAGGAAGAGAGATAGGGGAAGGGAAGAAGAGGGGAGAGGAAGGGTGATCAAAGGCGTAAATACAGAGAGAAACGAGACGAAATGGTGGGCGTGCGACAGTGAAGAGCGAAAGAGAGAGGTATGATAACTTAAGCCTTGCGTAGCTGCGTAAGCCAACGCCGACATGGACACCTAAAAAATTATTTATTATTATTATATATATATATATTTTTTTTTTTTTTTTGAAACGTATTGAAAAAAATAATTATAATGAATGCAATGCATAAATGGCAATACCAAATGAATACGTACCAATAATGAATATAAATACGAACTCCATGTACTGTTATAAAAAGATGTAAGAATTCATATCATGGACGCCTAACAAATGATTTTTTCCTCTTTACTTATGAAATACAGTATAAATGAAATAGATAAAATGAAATGAAATAGATAAAACACCAATGCTAAGACTGATACAAAACCCCATGTATTAATAATTCCAACGTTATTGAATTGATTGTTGAATAAGAAACACGACTTGACAGGACTGGAGTGCCTGAGATGAAAGCCAACAGAGTCGGTTGTCGTAATGCGATTAGAACAACACGGTGAGCGAAAGGCAGTCTGATTACGGAGACGGAATAGACTTCGATAGCATACCAGCGAAAAAAAAATCATATACCGGAATGGTCCAGTATATTAAGGTAGCGGAGGCGGGCAAGGCATTAAAGGGAATGAAGTGCGCCAGATCTTTCTCTCTCCTCTCCCCCCCTCTTTCCCTCTCACTCGCTCTCTCTCTCTCTTGGGTCTGTCACTTGTTCTCTGTCGCTGTCTGGTTTTCTTCTCTTCTCTCTTATTGTTTTCTGTCTCTTTATTTTTCTGTTTCTCTTTCTTTCTTCTTCTTCTTTCTCTCTTTTCTCTTCTCTTTTCTCTCTTCATCTCTCCTATTACCTCTCTTTCTCTTACTCTCTCTTCAACTCTTTGCTCTTCTTTTCTCTTCTCTCTTCTCCCCAGATTTGTTTCCTCTCCTCTCCTCTCCATCCCTCCGCTCTCCTCTCCTCTCCTCTCCTCTCCTCTCCTCTCCTCTCCTCTCCTCTCCTCTCTCTCTCTCGCACTCTCTTTCTTTCTTTTTCTCTCTCTTTCTCTCCCTCTCTCTCTCTGTCTCTCTGTCTCTCTCTCTCTCTCTTAATAATACTCATCCTTCACTTTTCGTATGACTTCTCTCTAAATTTCGTTGATTTTTTTGTTTGTTTGTTTGTATTTTGCTTTTCATGTTTCCTCCTCCTCCATAACCCTCTCTTCTTCCTCCTCTTCCTCCTTCCATCTCTCTCTCCTCCATACCTTCCTTCACATCCTCTTTCTTCTTAATCTCGTCCTCTCGCCACCTGAAACATCCTACTTCACTTATTTCTTCATTCATCTCTCCTCCATCCTTACCTCATCTTGCATCCTTCAACAGCAATTTGCAGCGTTTGCGTCCGCGCTTTTATTACTCATCAACACGCTTTCACGCCACCCTTCTTGCCTGTTAGGAATGAACAAGTTTTCGCTAAGAGTCTTCGGAATGTCATAAAGATTCTGGGAATTTCAGGATGTGTCGGGGTAGCTTCCTTATGTGTGTGTGAGAGAGAGAGAGAGAGAGAGAGAGAGAGAGAGAGAGAGAGAGAGAGAGAGAGAGAGAGAGAGAGAGAGAGAGAGAGAGAGTGAGAGAGAGAGAGAGAGAGAGAGAGAATGAGGGTGTGTGTGGAGGGGGGGGGGGTATGATTGTGCAGGAGGTGGGGGATTTTTGTGTGTGTGTGTGTGTGTGAGTGTGTGTGTGTGTGTGTGTGTGTGCGTGTGCTTGTGTGTCTATGTTAGAGTATGTGGTAGGGGGGTTGGCTATATGTGTTTGTCTGAGCGGAGTATGTGTGTGTGTGTGTGTATGAGTATGGATGGTTGTCTAAGTATTTATGTATGTCTGAGCTTGTTTGCACCACTTGGAAAACAACGGGCGATATCTCTAGCGGTATTTGTCCAAAACCTAGCACCGATAGACAGAAAAGTACCGCTGGATAGTACAGCAGTTTGTAAGCGGTTTCGCCATTAATTTACGCACGTGAGATACCGCAAGTAAGAATTAAACCAGTTTTCTAGCGGTTGCAGAAATCGGCAGTTTTTCAGCATATAAATTCATAAACAGAGGACGATTTTAGTCGGTTCTTTCAGGCTCTTTCTTTACGTCCCATCATGAATACAAAACAGGAAAACACACGAATATACCGAAGGCCTTTTTGCTTTACTGCTTCATCAGATCATACATACTCGTGTGTTTTCTTGCGTTTTGTTTTCAACTTGTTCATCATGAATCCCTCACGTCCCATCTTCTTCCTTATGTTTTCCTTTTTATTCCCCGCCTTTCACTTACCTCTACATCTCTTAGCATTATGTTCTTAACCATCCAGTCTGCATGAAATCGCTCATATCAAATGCAATATCGGCCTCCATCCCATCAACATGAAATAGAGCGTATCTCACGTTATATAAATATGCATAATTGAATTATTCAAATAATTTAGTGTCGTAAATATGGTGATATTATGCAAATTGTCGCCGCCATATTGGAAACACACTATCCTCTGGCACACGGACATCGGGTATTATCCACGATGGGTGTAATTAAATCCAAACTTCATTAGTCATTTTCAAGTATCGATAATGGAAAGTCTAGCGCGTGAAATATTGTTTGCAAAGGAATAGCTAAGAGTTCTTTATGTTCATCAAAGCAGCAAGCAGCGCCCTCTATCGCAACCTCACCGTCTATAATTCCGGGTTACGCACCGTCAAAAGATAGATCCTTTATCAAGAAGATATTCATACTATCATGGCACCGTAGCATAAAAAGCACGCTTCGATTCGTCAAGGCCAAAACCTGCCTCCCAAGTGGCATCTTAAAGGACTTTTTTTTTTATATCCTTTGACATTAGCTTAAGACTGATTAAAGAACCCGGAGTTATTTCTCCCTCGCTGGCAGAAGTAGACCGCCCTCCACCACGCAACACCAGACGGAACGAAGCAGCACGTAAGCGATGCCGCAGTTTAAAGGGTTAAAATTGCACTGCATTAAACGCATTATGCTGTAAATATATCGTGGAAGATGGCAGATACTGAGACCAAAATAGATCTTTGATTACATCACGCGTACAAAAAGCAAAAATACTTGAGGATATGTAATTAAGTATATGTCAATATTATTGTGAGCGTGTGCGTTATCCATTATTTCCGAAAGTTACACAAGTTTGATAGAAGCAGGTATTTACATACTCGTTAATCCTAAAAACAAAGTGATAGCTTTAATTCTGAAGCAGCCTAGAGTCTTCAACTGCAAATTTTGCTCTTAAAAAAAGAGAGAGAAAAAACATGCTAAGTAAATAAAGGCAATGGATTTAGAGAGAGAAAAAAAACGAAGGAAAGGAAATAGATAAACGAATGATAAACGAGGAAGAGCTTCAGTCGCCGCTTACCCAATGAGCCTCATCAAGCAGAAGACCCTTGGACTGCCTTGAGCCACTGCCTTTTAGGTCCCGTGATGCCAAGCGAAGGAGAAGGAGAAGAGGGGGCTGGGAGAGAGAGAGAGAGAGAGAGAGAGAGAGAGAGAGAGAGAGAGATAGAAGGGAAAGTAAATATAGAGAGAGAGATTGGAAGAAAAAGATAGAAAGGAAAGTAAAGAGAGAGAGAGAGATTGGAAGAAAGAGATAGACGTGAAAGTAAAGAGAGAGAGAGAGAGATTGGAAGAAAAAGATAAAAAAGAAAGTAAAGATAGAGAGAGAAATTGGAAGAAAAAGATAGAAAGGAAAGTGAAGAGAGAGAGAGAGAGAGATTTGAAGAAACAGATAGAAGGGAAAGTGAAGAGACGGAAAGCGAAAGAGTGAGAGAGAGAGAGAGGAGGGCAAAGGGAGGGACAAAGAAAAGAAGCCAGAAGAGAGAGCAATAGAGAGAGGGGAGGGGGTAAGGAAGGGAGACAGAGAGGAGAGAGAGAGAGAAAAAAAAACTAAGATACTTAGAGAGATTTTTCTTTCACATTCTTCCTAAAGTGGTTGAAAAGAGGTATGTATGTTCGACCCTTTTCAAGAAAATTCAAGTATAGTTATATAACAACTGAAAGTATTCGGAATGAATAAGGCTTTTGACAACCTTCACAATATTCCTTTCACGTAGAACATGTGGTTTTAAGTCTACAGGCTTTAGCTAAGACTTTATCGCTGAAAAATAAGATCATTAGTGCTGTACTTTTTTACCAAGGGATGCGTGTCTTTCGTCTTAACTTCCCAAGTGAAAGAATCTTGAAATAATCTTCCCTTTTCTAACAGTGAGTACTGAGCATGACCAGTGAAATGCATTATCCTTTTCACTTCTCTAATGTCATTTATTCATCACAGGATAGTACAGTGAAAACACGAACACAAAATGACCACGATCAAATAAAAGAAAATATATACTTAAAAGAAAATCGACTTAAGATCATTATTTAAAAAAAAAAAAGATAGATAAATGAATAAGTGATAATGAAGGAAAAATAAGAAAATTCTTCAGAAAAAAATATACGGCCAATCGCCCTGCGCTGCTCTAGCCATGTCGTAAGCGAATAAGAGTTGCAACAAGGATTCATCCAGAAGTTTCCTCAAGCGCGTCTTGAGGGGGCGACGGGACTAAAATGTTCCCTGTCGATTCGGGGATACGTCCGTGTCCCGGAAGAGGGGAGAGGAGGCAAGGTAGAAGAGAGGATTAGGTCACGAGGAAGAGGGGAGGTGGGAGAAGAAGAGGAGGAGGAGGGAGAGTCGACGAAAGGTGAGAAAAAAAAACAACAAGGAATAAAGCAGAAAGAGGAAGGAAGAAGGGGATACGGACGCAGGAAAAATCAGGCGAGGGGAGTACCGAGATCAAGCCAAGGAAATGGGAAAGAAATAAGATTTTTAAAACGAAGAAGGATTCACCAAAGAGAAAAAAAAATACTTGAATGAAGAGGAAGGAGAAAGAAGCACAGACAACAATCCAACCAATACTGGAAGAGGCTATCCGGCTTGCCCAGCGCCCCTGTCGAAAAACCCTGCCCAGCTTCCTGCCTAGCGTCTGCCTATATCCCCTGTCCAGCGCCCCTATTAAGGTCCCTGCCTAGCGCCCCTGCCCAGCCCCCTGAGACGGCCCAGCCCCCCCACCCAGCAGAGGCCGACCAGCAGGAGGTGCGAGCGAGCGAAAGGGCATGGCGTTGGTGGTCCTCACCCGCCCCCCCTCCAAGAGCCAGTACGCGGCCAAGAAGAAGCAGGAGCAGGAGCAGGCGCGGGAGAAGGAGAAGGCGAAGGCGATGAAGGCGGAGCAGCAGCAGCAGGAGAAGGAGGAGACGACGGCGACGGTGGGGTCAGCCTTGATGGAGGTCACACTCAAGATGCTCACCCTCGGGCCAAGGAGCCACCCAGCCTTCACGGGGTCACCGGCGCGACACAAGAAGGTACAAGGACAAGGCCGCGGGCTTTGCAGGACTATTTTTAATCCTACTCTTTGTTTTGGTTCTTGGTAATCGAGGCGTTGGTATTCTTGGCTTTGTTTTGGTCTTCTCTCTCTCGCTCTCTCTCGCTCTCTCTATTTATCTCTCTCTCTCTTTCTCTCTCTCTCTCTCTCTCTCTCTCTCTCTCTCTCTCTCTCTCTCTCTCTCTCTCTCTCTCTCTCTCTCTCTCTCTCTCTCTCTCTCTCTCTCTCTCTCTCTCTCTCTCTCTCTCTCTCTCTCTCTCTCTCTCTCTCTCTCTCTCTCTCTCTCTCTCTCTCTCTCTCTCTCTCTCTCTCTCTCTCTCTCTCTCTCTCTTTCTCTCTCTCTCTCTCTGTGTTTGTGTGTGTGTGCCTGTATGCTATATAAAGAGAGAGAGAGAGCCTGGGTTATTACAATCGTTGTTCTATATAATTCAAGTTATATTTGCATGTTTTTGTAAATGTTTATCGAAGTTTGAATCTGGCTGCAGTGGTAGCCATTTTTATTTTGTTTTTAACTGATATTCTTTCTTTCCAGGTAAGAGTCCAGATCGCGGAACCTCCTATGTGAGTAATATATTTAGAAGAGTTTATGCTAAGTTACACATATAAGTACAAGCTAAAGTACATATGTATATTCAAAAAGAAAACCTTGGTCACTACGGTCTATGTGTTCTGGAGGCATTTTTGCAAGTATATTGTACTGACATCGAACTTTTGTAAAATCATTATTTGTGTTCTGGCGCGAGCATATGCAGTTGATCAATGTTGCAGCTTTGGAAAGGGTCTCTGCAACATTCTTACCTGGTATCGTAAATCGAACGATAATAAAATGACATCATTATGCACTCTTTCCTTCACATATTGAGCCAAGACAGGGAAGCAGATTCAAGGCCAATATTCCCAAAACCGCCAATTAGGTTAAGCGTTTCTCGTAATTTATGGATACCGGCCTGTGATTGGCTGCTCGGCATCACGGAGGCGGTTATTGACCAGTAATGAGGAAGCTTTCAAACTCCTCACGGGAGGTGCTTGACTTTCTTAAACGTTAGAGTGTTAGAGAGAGATTGTTTGTTGTTTTAGAAACATGGCGTGTCCTTGTAGATTTTTATTTTTTCTTTGGTGGAAGATAAAAAGTAATTAAGTGTGTGTGTGTGTGTGTGCGTGTGTGTGTGTGTGTGTGTGTGCGTGTGTGTGTGTGTGTGTGTGTGTGTGTGTGTGTGTGTGCGCGTGCGTGCTTGTATGTGTGTTAAATTCCGTGTGCATGAGCGTCTAGTTTTATAAGCCTACATTCACACAGGCACTTATTCAATTCTTAATGCGTTATAGAAAGACACGAAAAAAATAAAATAAAAAATCACGAATATTTTCCTCTCTTTTTTTTATTCGTAGTAACACGTTTGTACCGACACGCGAGTTCATAGTTATGTGCTGCAATGCCACGGAACCCGAAGAGAGAGAGAACGCTGAGAAAGCAATGTTGCAGATTTTTGTCAAGGTGTCTAGCGAGAGGTTTTGAAAAGGAATCTGTCGTTGGGGTTAAAAAAAGAGGTTCAAGAAGGGTTTGGAAAGGGATCTGTAGGGGTGTTCGAAGAAGAGGTTCAATAGTCGTTTTAAAAGGGAGTAGTTGGGGTTTTAAGAAGAGGTTTAAATAGGGTATTGAAAGGGATCTGCGGGGAGTGGGGGTCTAAGGAGAGACGTTTTGAAAGGGTGCTGTTGGAGGGAGGGGGGGGGGGGTTAAGTAGAGGTTTAAAAAGGGTTTTGAAAAGAATTTGTGTGTGGGTGGTTGTATAAGAAGAGGCTCAAGAAGGATTTTAAAAGTGAGCCGTTGAGTGTTCTAAGAAGTTCAAGAAGGGTTTTGAAAAGGAGCTGTTACGGGTTCTAAAAAGAGGTTCAAGAAAGGGATTTGCGTGTGTGGTGTGGTGGGGGTAGGAAGTCTAAGAAGAGGTTCAAGAAGGGTTCTGAAAGGGACCTATCAAAAGTACGAAGAAAACGACCAAGAAAAGTTTTGAAAGGGATCTATCTTGAGTTCAAGGTTCAAGGTTCAAGGACCCGGGGAAATGCTCAAGATAGCTGCAAGGAATAAAGGTGGTGCGCCTGTGGTTCGATGTGCATGAGTGTGTTGGGAAATGTCTTGTGATTGGGTTGGATTGGGTTGGTTTTCCTTTGGTCTTCGGGAGGTGTTTTTGCACGAGGTTCTCCTCCTGCAGGCGGGTGGGTTGTTTGCAATATGTTTGGTGTTCTTTGTGTTTCTGTTGTTTTTTTTTCTATTCTCTCTGTTTCTATTTCTGTGTTTGTCTTTCTATATCTCTCTCTCTCTATTTCTCTATTTCTCTATTTTCTCTCTTTCTCTCTCTCTCATAATCTCTCTCTCTCTCATTCTCTCACTCTATCTTTCTATCTATCTATCTCACTCTCTCTCTCTATCTCTCTCTCTATCTCTATCAATCTATCTATCTCTCTCTATCTATCTATCTGTCTCTCTCTCTCATTCTCTCACTCTATCTTTCTATCTTTCTATCTATATATCTCATTCTCTCTCTCTCTCTCTCTCTCTCTCTTTCTCTCTCTCTCATTCTCTCTCTCATTCTCTCTCTCATTCTCTCTCTCTATATCTATATCTATCTATCTATCTCTATCTATCTATCTATCTCCGAACAATAACATCGAACATGTTTGCATAAACCATAGCCTAAGCTACAAGCAAAACAACAAATAACCATTACAGCCTTACGCTCCGGTCACTCATCACGCATTAACCATAAAAATACGATATGAAAAATGAGGAAAATACACAGATTATCCTCATCCCGACCAGTTATGTCCATAAGTCACGCTTCAGTCTTGACTCATGAAGTAAGCTTTAAAAAATCGTAATAAACTGTTTTTTAACATGCTTAGGTAGGTAGCTAGGTATAAAGAGAGAGAGAGAGAGAGAGTGAGACAAAATAGAAAGAGAGAGAGTGTGTGTGAGAGAGACAGGGAGAATGATAGATAAGGAGAACGTAGAAAGAGAGAGAGAGAGAGAGAGACAAACACACAGAGATAGAGATAGAGAGAAAGAGACGAGGAGAGAGAGAGCAAGAGATATGAAGAGAGGGAGAGAGAGAACAAATATGGAGAGAGGGAGAGAGAGAAAGAGATATGGAGAGAGGGAGAGAAAGAAAGAGATATGGAGAGAGGAAGAGAAAGAGATATGGAGAGAGGGAGAGAAATAGAAAGAGATATGGAGAGAGGGAGAGAGAGAAAGATATATGGAGAGAGGGAGAGAGAGATAGAGATATAGAGAGAGGGAGAGAGAGAAAGAGATATGGAGAGAGGGAGAGAAAGAGATATGGAGAGAGGGAGAGAAATAGAAAGAGATATGGAGAGAGGGAGAGAGAGAAAGAGATATGGAGAGAGGGAGAGAGAGAAAGAGATATGGAGAGAGGGAGAGAGAGAAAGAGATATGGAGAGAGGGAGAGAGAGCAAGAGATATGGAGAGAGGGAGAGAGAGAAAGAGATATGGAGAGAGGGAGAGAGAGAAAGAGCTATGGAGAGAGGGAGAGAGAGAAAGAGCTATGGAGAGAGGGACAGAGAGTAAGAGATATGGAGAGAGGGAGAGAGAGCAAGAGGTATGGAGAGAGGGAGAGAGAATGACATATGGAGAGAGGGAGAGAGAGAAAGAGATATGGAGAGAGGGAGAGAGAGAAAGAGATATGGAGAGAGGGACAGAGAGTAAGAGATATGGAGAGAGGGAGAGAGAGAAAGAGATATGGAGAGAGGGAGAGAGAGAAAGAGATATGGAGAGAGGGAGAGAGAGATAGAGATACGGAGAGAGGGAGAGAGAGAAGAGATATATAGAGAGAGGGACAGAGAGTAAGAGATACGGAGAGAGGGAGAGAGAGAAAGAGATATGGAGAGAGGGAGAGAGAGAGAGAGGAAGAGAGATCGACAATTGCGTGTAAATGAGGTTATATTCTCCTGGTGGATTATGATTTTTTCGTTTACTATTTTTTTCTTTGTGTGTGTGTGGGGGGGGGGGGGGGGTAGGCAAAGGAGAAGGTCAAGCATTACGACAGAAGGGGCTAGTATCACTGTTGTTGTTGTTGTTGTTGTTATTTTTCTTGTTGTTGTTGTTCTTGCTCTATAATTATTGTTATTATTGGTCTTATCATCGTAATTAGAAACGCTGCTATTACTTTTATCATATGAATACTTATACACATGAATCAATTTCCGTGTGTTTGTGTGTGTGAGAGAGAGAGTATTTTTATTATGCGTATGTGCGTGTGTTTTATGTGTGTGTTTTTTTTACTTTGTTTTTTTTTTTTGTGTGTGTATGTATGTGTGCGTATGAGTGTGTATCTGTGTATGTATGTCTGAGTGAGTGTTCAAATGGTCGCTCTCCAAACGAGCCAGTG
Organism: Penaeus japonicus; assembly: GCA_017312705.2. Taxonomy (NCBI): domain Eukaryota; kingdom Metazoa; phylum Arthropoda; class Malacostraca; order Decapoda; family Penaeidae; genus Penaeus; species Penaeus japonicus. The sequence continues at coordinate 15,711 of BOPN01002667.1, read as the reverse complement.
TGCCAAACCCGGAAACAGTAAATGCGAGGTTTCCTATACATAGTTCAAGGCTTCAATGGAGGCCTTTTAGTAAACCATTGATTTATGGTGAAAAAAGGTTGCTTTGGTTAGGGAAGTTAGAAGTTATCTGAAATGTTGTTGTTTTGAAATCTTGTTGTTGTTGTTTTTTGTGATAACTTTGACTGTGGTGATTTCATGATGATGGTGATAATGATATTACTGATGATCGTATTGAAAATAATAGTATCAATGATAATGATGATAATATTGATAATGATGATGATCATAAAACTGATTAAGATCCTAATGATAATAGCGATAATGATAATGATAATGACGATAAAGATCCTGATGATAATGATGATAACAATAATTTTAATAATGACAATAATGATAATTAAGATCATAATGATAACAATGACTGTTGTTTCTCTTAATACTACAGCTACTACGATTATTACTGCTACTACTACAAATGCTACTAATACTATATGATGTTAATGATAAAAAGAATAATCATATTATAGCCAGTATCATCATCATTATCATTGTCATTATTATCGCTATCATTATTATTATTATTATTATTTACATTATCATTTTTGTTATTATCATCATCATCATCATTTGTTCCTCATTCTTATTATTATCATTATACTTTATGTTGTCGTTGCTACTGTTTTTAGCGTTAATATCATTTATATGTAATGAAAATCAAGATCATATTGTTAATAACAGCAGGTATAACAACGAAGATAATTACCTTTTAAACTTTAATTATAATTAAACGCAGATACCGAATAAGACACTCAAACAGCTTCATAAAATTTACAATGAGAAAGTAATTATCCAACAAGGACACCTGACGTTCCCCTCCTCCCCCCCCCCTCTCCCCTCCCTCCTCCCCTTCCCTCCCTCCTCCCCTTCCCTCCCTCCTCCCCTCCCCTCCCTCCTCCCCTTCCCTCCCTCCTCCCCTCCCCTCCCTCCTCCCCTTCCCTCCCTCCTCTCCTCCCCTCCCTCCTCCCCTTCCCTCCCTCCTCCCCTTCCCTCCCTCCTCCCCTCCCCTCCCTCCTCCCCTTCCCTCCCTCCCCTTCTCCTCTGCCCCTCCCTCCTCCCTTTCCCTCCCTCCTCCCCTTCCCTCCCTCCTCCCCTTCCCTCCCTCCTCCCCTTCCCTCCCTCCTCCCCTTCCCTCCCTCCTCTTCTCCCCTCCCTCCTCCCCTCTCTCTCCCTCCTCCTCCCCTCCCTCCTTCCCTCCCTCCCTCCTCCCCTTCCCTCCCTCCTCTTCTCCCCTCCCTCCTCCCCTTCCCTCCCTCCCCTTCTCCTCTGCCCCTCCCTCCTCCCTTTCCCTCCCTCCTCCCTTCCCCTCCCTCCTCCCCTTCCCTCCCTCCTCCCCTTCCCTCCCTCCTCCCCTTCCCTCCCTCCTCTCCTCCCCTCCCTCCTCCCCTTCCCTCCCTCCTCCCCTTCCCTCCCTCCTCCTTCTCCCCTCCCTCCCCCCCCTTCCCTTCCTCCCTCCCCTTCCTCCCTCCTCCCTCCCCTTCCTCCCTCCTCCCCTTCCCTCCCTCCCCTTCTCCTCTGCCCCTCCCTCCTCCCTTTCCCTCCCTCCTCCTCTCCCTCCCTCCCTCCCTCCCTCCCTCCCTCCTCTCCTCCCCTCCCCTCCTCCCCTTCCCTCCCTCCTCCCCTTCCCTCCCTCCTCTTCTCCCCTCCCTCCTCCCCTTCCCTTCCTCCTCCCCTTCCCTCCCTCCTCCCCTCCTCCCCTCCTCCCTCCCCCTTCCCTCCCTCCCCTTCTCCTCTGCACCCCCTCCCTCCCCCCCCCTCCCTCCTCCCTCCCTCCCCTCCCTCCCCTCCCTCCCTCCCTCCCCCTCTCTCCCTCCCTTCCCTCCTCCTCCTCCCTCCCTCCCTCCCTCCCTCTCCTCCTCTCCCTCCCTCCCTCCCTCCCCTCCCCCTCCCTCCCTCCCCTCCCTCCCTCCCTCCTCCCCTCCCTCCTCCCCTTCCTCCTTCTCCTCTGCCCCCTCCTCCTCCCCTTCCCTCCCTCCTCCCCTTCCCTCCCTCCTCCCCTCCCTCCCTCTCTCCCCCCCTCCCTCCTCCCCTTCCCTCCCTCCTCCCCTCCCCTCCCTCCTCCCCTTCCCTCCCTCCTCCCCTTCCCTCCCTCCTCTTCTCCTCTGCCCCTCCCCATATATACCCTTTCCCTTCTCACTTAGTTTGTTTATGGGTGTAAGGCTGTGTTATGTTTCGTTGTGTTGTGCATGTGCGTATGCGTGTGCGTGTGTGTGTGTGTGTGCGTGTGTGTGTGTGTGTGTGTGTTTTATGTCGTCCGTGATTTATGTTGTATCATGCATGTATATCTGTGTGCGTGCTCTTGTCCGAATGCGTGTGGACATAATGATGTTTTTTTGTGTATGGGCAAAGATAAATGAGTCTCATCATCATCACCATTACTTCCACCATCACTACCAACCACCATCACCATCATTATAACCACCATTACTATCAATCACGATCCTCATCATAACCACAATCATCATAACCACCATCACTATCAACCACCACCCCTCTCTCTCTCTCTCTCTCCCTCTCTCTCTCTCTCCTTCTTCCCCCTCTTCCTCTTTTGCTTTAGCTTCTGGTTCAGCATCTTCCTATTCTCTCTACTCCCCATTTTTCCTATATGCCGCTCGGTCTTCTTCCTCCGCACCTTTCTTCTCTCCTGAGTTTTCCCCATTCGTATCCTCTACTCCCACTCCTTTCCCCTCTCCACATCCCCTCGTTTCCCCTCTACCTTTTCCTTCCCTTCCCCTCTACCCTTTCCTTCCCCTCACCTCTACCCTTTACCTCCCTTCCCCCTTCCCCATTCCCCCTTCCCCCTTCCCCTTCCCCTTTACCCCTTCCTTCTTCCACCCCCCCCCCCCCCCTACAGGGAAAGGTTAGGCTACTTAAGCGACGAATGTGTCACTTTTGTACGCGAGTGTCGGGAGAGGGGGGGTGGAGGGGGAGGAGGAGGGGGAGGGGGAGAGTCTGTGTGTGTGTGGGAGTGGGGGTTGGGGATTAGGTGGGGGGGGGGTTGTCTGTGTGTGGGAGGGAGGGATGGGTTGTGTGTGTGTGTCGAGGGGGGGGGTGTATGCGTGTGTGTGTGTGTGTGTGTGCGTGTGCGCGTGTGCGTGATCGGGTGCGTGAGTGTGTGTGTGCGTGTGTATGGGTGGGTGAATGGTTAGGATGG
>BOPN01002667.1:5000-7500 GCA_017312705.2 Penaeus japonicus | reverse complement strand
AGAGAGAGATTGATTTGATTTGATACAGTTTATTTGCAGAACAATTAACATGTCCTGCATAAAGCCAGGGTAAGATGTCAAGCATCTATCCGAACTGGCTAAGCTTCTATTGCGTAAAGGGCTTAGTCAAGCACTTATCTTACATACCTGAGGGGCTGCATTATACTGGTTAACATATTTACATGTTTTACCTAGTCGGTAAAACTACTTTTATGTCACTGATCATGTAAAAGACAAGACCAATGTCTATGATAAGATTAATATAATCTACAAGTGATGTTCTTTATACAGTGCTGTTCGATCGATAGGATGCAGTTTCCGTACAGCAAAGCAAATAGTGGTTGAGACTATGTGATTTGGCTTTTATGCACAATTTACAGTGGTGATATGTGACTGGTTTTGCATCCAAAACTGCATCTTGCACATATTGTATAGTATAATGATAGCCTATGCGTAGCCTGGTTAGTATAACTTGTTGCCTCCGTGACAGACCTTTATAAATTTCATAGGGCTTGTCCATGTATGATGTCCCGGCAATACTTTCATAATGCCAGATAATGCCATGTCTATTCTTTTTCATCTTTTCTGTAGCCCATACATGATCCTCATAATCTCTTAAACAGCTATTAATACGTCTTTTCATCTGAGTAAGAGATAATGGTATAGCATAGTGTGGTTCTTCATAGGAAAGTGCGAATTTGGCTAACTGGTCAACTTTTTCACATGATGGTATTCCTATATGAGAGAGTATCCAGTACAATGACACTTGTATACCCTGCTCCGAGAGTCTGGAAATGTGATGTAGGATGTTTTTAGATACCATGTTTTCTGGGTTAAATGCAGTGAGTCTATAGAGGGCACCCTGACTGTCAGAAAAGCCAGCCAGGTGGCGCCCCTGTTCACTACCTTCCTTTATGGCGTGGTATATGGCTAATGATTCAGCATCAGTTGTGCTTGCCCAGTCTGAAATCCGCACACTTTCTCTATAAGAAATGTCGGGAATTAAGACTCCAATCCCAGCTGCTCCATGAGAATCAGTGGAGGCATCACAGTAGATTGCAAGTGGGGGTTCACCATCAAGAGGATGGAGGATATCTTCTATATACTTCAGGTAATGAGATTTCAGTTCTGATGTCAAAATCATGGATTTAGGTCCTGGCAGTTTGTCAATATGGAGATATACATGAGTTCTATGCCATGGTACAGATAGTTTGGCTTCTGAGATATTAAGAGCATCAATGCTCCACACATTGAAGCTGAGGATGGTCTGGGCAGTTTGGGCTTTCCATTCTAAGTTGGAGTGTATTAGATTGGAATATCGAGGCCGAGCTAACCTTACTCTGTGACTGATTTCATTTCCCAGAGCTTGGGAAACCTGTGGTTTGGGTAGGAGCTGCAAATTCTAGTACCAAGAACGGTATTAATTTGGGTAACACGACTGTGGATTGTGGGGAGATCTAATTCTTTCCTCATGACCAGAACTTTGGCAGTCATTGGGCAACCGACTAAGAACCGGACAGACTAAGAACCGGACTCGCATAGTCAATCACGGACCGAACTAAGGTAATATACATCAACCTCAGGACTGAGGGAGGCACCAACGTATCTGTTACAAATAAATTGTAAGGGTCTTAAACGTTCCAAGCAACGTTCTTTGATATCGTGAATAATTTCCAGAGTGAAACGAGAATTGCGTGACATGAGGTGTGGAGCAATCATCATAACACCAAGATACCTGTAGGAGTCAGTCCTTGCAATAACTTGTCCACCTAAGCTTGATATATAGGGCAGTTGATGATATATATATATCTGGATATATGTTTGGTTTTGATAGGGTTGATTATGAGGCTAAGAGAAGCACAGTTTTTGCTGAATCTCCTGAGTACATATTCCCCCCTATCAGAGACTTGGATGAGGATATCATCCGCATATGATATGATATTACATAGGTCTCCTAACTCATTGTTCAGTTTGCAGATAGAGTGTATAAGTATGTTAAATAGTGTAGGGGACAATACTCCCCCTTGTGGGGTACCTAACTCTAGTTTACCGAAAGCACTAAAGGTACCTTGGTACCATACTTTAACTTTCCTTGTAGATAAATAGTCCTTTATCCATAGCAGTAGCTTTCCTTTAACTCCCAAGAGAGTTAATTCATGGAGAATTGCTATTGGAGAAGCTCTGTCAAAAGCACCTTTAAAGTCTATGAAGTATGAAGACTGTGCTTTGATTCCATTTAGGTACTGTGCTAAACACATTTGTGTTCCTTTCCCTTTCTGGAAACCAAAGATAGATGGATGAATTTGGTCTTCGGTCTGATAAAGAAGACGAGTGAGAAGGATTTTTTCACAGGTTTTGGAGAGACATGATGTTAGTGAGATAGTTCGAAATTCGTCTGGGCGTCCTGATTTGGGAATGGGAATGATGGTTTTCTGTTTCCAGGAGGTAGGCGGAGTGCCTGTAGCATAGGTTAAGTTGAAGATATCTAGAAGAAGATTTC